>VURO01029995.1:58849-75703 GCA_015108175.1 Pelvicachromis taeniatus | reverse complement strand
GGCCCTGTACCCATATCTGCAGCAGGTCTCCAAGGTGAACAGCCTCTGGCATGTTAGAACAAGGCCGCTAAGGGAAGTCGGCAAGTCAGATCCATTTCGGGATAAGGATTGGCTCTAAGGGCTGGGTCGGTCGGGCGGCGGTGCGCGGCCCACTTTGCGGGGCTCTTCCGAGGCTGGTGGAGCAGTCGCTCCATTGCCCTTCACCTGCAAGGCGGGCCGTGCACCGCCGCTACTAGCAACTAGCCCGCTAGCGCTACTAGCCGGTGTAGTAGCGCTGGCTAGCGCTACTAGCCCGCTCGCTAGCGCACCTGCGGCTTTTAGTCTGGTGCGGCTAATGTATGAACAAAATATGATTTTTTCATAATTTCAAGTTGTGCGGCTAATATTCAGGTGCGCTCTGTAGTCCAGAAAATACGGTAAGTATTTCATTTGACATGACTATAGTAGGTGTTTATTTTTGTATAGAAATTATTACAGTATTAATAGCTATTAACAAGAAATACTAACATTACAGTGGCATCCAATAGTGGTAGTATTTCAAAGTTACTGAGGAACCCTACTAAAGGTGGATCTATTGCATTTTTAGGCAGACTGTGCCGTGCTGATTGTGGCGGCTGGCGTGGGAGAGTTCGAGGCGGGTATTTCCAAGAATGGACAGACCCGTGAGCATGCCCTCCTGGCCTACACTCTAGGAGTGAAGCAGCTCATTGTAGGCATCAACAAGATGGACTCTACGGAGCCAAACTACAGCCAGAAACGTTACGAGGAGATTGTGAAGGAAGTGAGCACCTACATCAAGAAGATTGGCTACAATCCTGACACAGTTGCCTTTGTACCGATTTCAGGCTGGAACGGAGACAACATGCTTGAGCCCAGCCCCAATGTAAGTAGTAAAACAAAGGATAGTTATGCAAATGCTGTAAGAAGAATGTGGCCCAACATTTGAATATTCATTTGTTTGACTGGTGCTGTGGATAGAAAGCTGTAGCTCAATATAGCTGTTGGACCAACTCAAATAAGACCTGCCAAAGTAAAGGGAACTTTTTCAAAATTTCCCTTTACACTGCTATAGATATAGTTAAAAAAAAAAAAGAGCTATTTTTCTTCAATATGAATCCATAGTGGTGGGAGCTAGGGGAAAAAATTAAATGCAACTTTCTGCTAGTTAATTTAGCTTGTTCATAAGATCAAGATGTGTCATTCATTCATTTAAAAAGTGACTGAAAATGTCCTGCAGTTTAAGAAACCAATAAAATGTGTGTATTATTATTTTGTCCTTCTTTCCTCTAGATGACATGGTTTAAGGGATGGAAAATAAATAGGAAGGAAGGTAATGCTTCAGGAACCACACTACTGGAGGCTCTGGATGCCATCCAGCCCCCCACCCGTCCGACAGACAAACCTCTACGTCTTCCCCTGCAGGATGTCTACAAGATAGGAGGCAAGTGGTGTATGAATAACATATGGATAAAATTTTAAGATGCTTTGGGAATAAAGGACAGTTGTGACATTTTTAAAACTTGGTAAACCAGATACCCTTTTCAGTAGAGACCTGAAACACTTTGATGTTTCCTTTACTCTGACCTCTTTTGCAGGAATTGGAACAGTCCCCGTAGGTCGTGTGGAAACGGGATTACTGAAGCCTGGAATGGTGGTGACGTTTGCCCCTGTCAATGTGACAACTGAGGTGAAGTCTGTAGAAATGCACCACGAGGCACTGAGCGAGGCCCTACCCGGTGACAACGTTGGCTTTAATGTCAAGAACGTGTCTGTCAAGGATATTCGCCGTGGCAATGTTGCTGGCGACAGCAAGAATGACCCACCACAGGAAGCTGCCAACTTCACTGCTCAGGTAGATACAAGATTTAGATGTAAAAGATCCATTTATAGTAAAACGAGCACATAATTTAACAAAGTCATCTCCATCTCATGTCAGAACTACTTATATTTTCAACGTATTTTCTTATTTGTTTTCAACAAATAAGACGACAGCAGAAAAACGAATAACTAATTTTTCTTATTAATAACGCACTGATGTCAAACCTTTGCTTTGCAGGTGATCATTCTCAACCACCCAGGCCAGATCAGTGCAGGTTATGCTCCAGTGCTGGACTGTCACACTGCTCACATTGCCTGCAAGTTTGCAGAACTCAAAGAAAAGATTGATCGCCGCTCTGGCAAGAAGCTGGAGGACAACCCTAAATCCCTCAAATCTGGAGATGCTGCAATTGTAGATATGATTCCCGGCAAACCAATGTGTGTTGAGAGCTTCTCCGAGTACCCTCCCCTTGGTGAGTTCAAGTAATTCATAGAATTTCAAGAGCGTCCCTCATCAAAAGGCATTGTGGCTCCAAGTCATGCCATATTCTATGATGAACTCAAACGTCTTTTATTCTTTTTCACTTTGCAGGTCGTTTTGCGGTGCGCGACATGCGTCAGACTGTGGCTGTCGGCGTGATTAAAGGTGTGGAGAAAAAGGTCTCCACTACTGGTAAAGTCACCAAGTCTGCCCAAAAGGCCCAGAGGAACAAATGAATGTTGTGCTACTCTGCCGACCCCAAGGTCTCCCAAGGCAGGACATCAGTCATCCAACTTCATCCTAGAATTGGCTACTTCAACTTAATAATTAAAGACTGGTTAATCATCACAATGCATCGCAAAAGCATTCGAAGGAAAGAAAAACACTTAGATCTTTAGTCCTTGAGGCAGCACTCCTGGTTCCATTTCAGTGGTTAGATTACCATCAAGTACGGTGTAACATCAAAATGTTTCAAATGTGCACACTGTTGATTTGGTTCATGGAAACACCATTCTGTGCTATTCAGACATCAAATAATTAGAGATACTGCAACCCATCACCTCTCTAGTTCAATGGAGTGCAGGTTCTGATCTCTTTACGTGAAACTATATGTTGTCCTGCTTTTAGTGTTTGCAACTATATGGTGCTCTCTAGGGGCAAGAAGTCATAACTATGTCCTTCTGTGTAGTGGAGTAGTAGAGAATTTGTTCTGTTTAAGCTTTAAAAAGAACTTAAAACAAAAAAAGGGTCAAAAACTGTCCTCTCAGGACTCTAGTCCATGTGTGGACTCTTAAAGCACTTTGATTGGTATTTTGCTAGTTTTGCACTTGTAGTTTAAATTGGCATAAGCTATAGCACCTTATTGTAAGATGGCATGAGCCTCTTTGTAACATTAAACATATTTCAACCAAAATGTGCTGCCTTTTGAATTTTTTACCCCCATTGTGTGAGTTGGAAAGATGTGAGCGCAACAGCTGTGTTGAACTTTCAGATCCTTAAAATACGACATAATCTGCATTACACATTTCTATCCGCAAGATGTAGCTATTGATATAGAAATAAAAGAGCAACTGATAAGAATTTCAAACAAAGATCAAGTTTAGAAACTTGCAGCCACAGTGTTGTGTCAGCACCTTTGAAGGATAGCCTCACCCTATGGCCAATGGCAATCATCCAGAAAGTAACAAGCCCAGCCCTCACCAACTGATTCTGCTTTTGCACAATACACACAGCACAGCGTAAGTGAGGAGGATGTGGAATAGGACCTGCGGAAAAGTTGTCACGTCTACATCCGGTGAGTCACAATAGCTCAAAGGCTGAATCAGCATGAGGGCAGGTTGGCGCGAAGCAAAGGGGTGTGTTCTCATACAATAAAAGGACACTAAGGATTCATCTTACCAGACAAGTTTCATTCATCATTAGACTATCATGGCTGGGAGGGGGAGACCACGCAAGCTAAACAACGCAGAGTGCACTAAAGTATTAACAAAGCCCAGATTTCCTGATTTAACAGAAGGGAAGCAGAATGAAAACCAAAAGAAACAGAAACCAAAGAAAGCGGAGCAGAGAAATCCAAACAAAGAAGAAGAAAAGCCGCCTCCTGGAAGTACCAGAAGAGAATCTCAGGACAGAAGTGCTACCAGGACCAAGTCCACAGAACAATTTCCAGTGACGAAACCGAAGGCAACAAAGGAAATTCCAAAAGCCACAAGAGCAAAGAGATGTCCTAACAGGGCAAAATCACCAGAACGACTTGAAGTGGCTCCAGACAGTACCAGGAAAACAAACCCATGTGTTAGGAAGGCCAAACCATCAGAGATGAATGAGGAAATGACTAAGATACAGCTAAAAGATCCTACAAAGGATTCTGTGGACACTGTTAAAGCAAAAGCCTGTGGAACCAAGCCAAAATTAGGAGTACAACATGGTGATCCGGCAGCAAAGATGGAAAAAGAACAATATTTTGAGAAGCTACCAAAGACAGAGCAACAGACACCAAAAAATGCAAGAAAGGCTTCAGAAAAGACCACAAAATCTGAAACATGTGCTGGCAAAGCCAAATCACCACCAGCAAAACCCGGTGGCACCAAGCCAAAACAATTTACTGAGCAGGATACAAAAGTTGTACCAGGAAAATCTGAGGACTTTAAAAGGAAAGACATGACTGAAGAAAAAGCTGCAACAGATTATATCCTTAATGAAACTCTGAAAAAAATGATAATTAAGAGGAATGACAGATCAAACGCAGCAGAAGTCATAAATATGATAATAAGAAATATAATCGCTCATTTAAAACAAAATACACAAACCTTTAAAGACGTACAAGAACCCCTAAGAACAGGAAGCTACTATGAAAATCTAAAGGTAAGGAGACTGGGGGACAGGTTTTGTGGCAAGAAATGCTCTCCAATCTGATGTATGACTTATATGTTGCACAGATTTGTAATCCTGATGAATTTGACGTCATGCTCCCCATCTTGGTTGATCGGGTGCAAATTGATGCATTTGGAAATGATGGAGCATTTTACAGTGTGGCATTAAAACGTGGCAATAAGACTCTGGAAAAATTTCAAGAAAACAACATTTTATCTGCCACTAAGATGCTCAATGACTTCAGGGAAGAAGTGAAGAAATGTGTCAAGAGTTTTACTGGTGAGTATCAAAATTAGAACTACTTTTAATGAAATTTCAATTTGACAGTAAAACAGGGCCCGTGGAAGAATTCAATTTGACAAGGTCTTTCATTTAACATGCTTATTTATCTATGCCTTCTACATTGTAATATAGTAATATACAGTATCTAGTACCATAGAACGTCTGGAGTTAGTTTTTTTGTTTGTTCTTTCAGAATGGGAGGTGGAAAAGAAGAAAAGAGGCTGTCCAGCAGTGACCCTGACCACACAAGTACAATCAGTCCCAATTTCCCTGGATGTTGTTCTCTGCCTTATGGTTAAATCAAGCTGGCCACCTTTCACAAAGGAAGGCCTTAAAATAGAGGGCTGGCTCGGGAGCAAAGTTAAGCAGGAATACAAGCGAGAGCCATATTATCTGGTGCCAAAATATGAGGGCAAGGGTACAGTGGAAAATGATGGGGTCCTTAATAAAGGTAAGTTTAACCTCTCTCGATTGGTGAATTAAAAAAACCCAAAAACAATTGATCATAATGTGATTGTGAGTCACTGTCTGGACAAAATAGATAAAGCTAGTGTTAACTGCAGTAGAAGTGAGTAAGGACACAGTATTATAAGAAAACTGAATCCTAGCTAGAATGTTTGTGGCTGACATTGTTTTCACTGTTGTGCCAAAAAGTTATTTAGAATGTTTCTATGCATTTTCCATGTGTATTACTGTTGCTTACATTGGTAAATAAAATGTAGTCAACAAGATTTATGAAAGCGTTAAATATGAAATAAAGGCATTGAATTCTGCAGTTATAATGTAGCTACGGTGTAGGTTTCCCACTGAGGCAGAAATCCCCTTTAACACTTGACCAATGCTATTACAGTTCAAAAAGTGCCGTTTTCATGAAAGTATAAAAAGCATAAAATCCCCCTGTTCTCTTCTGTCATCTCTAACATACAGATGTTTGGAGAGTTTCATTCTCCCACATTGAGAAGGCCATCATAAAAAATCATGGATCAGTGAAGACTTGCTGTGAAAAAAGTGGAGAAAGCTGCTGCAGGTTAGAGCAACGTGCTCATTTAATTTAACCAAGCTTTCTACAGGCATCAAGTTCAATTTGATTTGTTTCAAGGGCTTTTAATACCAAATTATTACCTTCTGGTAGAAAATGAACAAAATGGCCCCAAAAAAATTATTCGTCAAACCATTTGGTGTGCTGGTGTTCGTCAAGCATGCAATGGACCCAGTCATTCAGTCAAATTATGTATTAAACTAGGGCTGCAGCTGTCGATTATTTTAGTAATAGAGTAATCTATCGATGATTCCGTTAAGCGGACAAATACTTTTGTCTTATTAAGCAATAACCAATATTGAGAATAATAAATATTTAAAAAAAAAACCCACACAGGTCTTTTAAAATGCAATGATTTTTAGTTTAACTGCATAAATCTTTTTTTTTTTAACAAACAAAGAACAAAACTCTTTCATTGTATATGAAATATTTTTTTTTAAAGAAAAAATTTTCTTAAATGCAAAACTATATCAATACTTTCACGTACTCAAAACTGGCAGTTTTATCTCCTGGATGAGGTAGATTTTTTTTGTACGTTCATTTCTTGTGCCTTTGAAGAGGTCAATCAAAGAATGAGTTGGAGTCTGCAAACCTTTAAAGGAGAATGGTGGCTGCAATGAAGAAAAGCGAGCATATCAGCATTCCAAAGTTGAAGTGAAGTTTGACCCATAGTTTCTGTGTTGTTGGAAACAGACGTTATGATGGTATAGGTGTTATTTAATATGAGTAACAATCAATGTCCAGAGTTTTACTGGCCCATGTACATTTTTATTGGCTTTTGAAAAAGCTTTTATGTTTAAATGTTCAAATATGAATGCAATTTAATTAACGCACTATTTTATATTATTTCTCCTTCAATCGGATAAATGTTGCAAAAGCCCTGAAATGGTCTAGTACACCTCATGCCCCCCTTTAGACTCACCCCTGCTCACTGCAGATATCGTTTTCATGTACGGCTGTCGTCAGCCTTCATGAAGCTGCACGATTTTAACATGGTATCAGGCTAAGTTAGCAGTTTATCTCCATGTTTTAATACAACTTCTGGAGGCTTACTGCAGATCGATGTTAAAGTGTGCCAACGTCATTATCACTGCAGCTGTTGTGTTATCATGTTTTTGTTGAAAACTTGGGGCTGCATAAGTTTAGTGTTGGCAGACTATGTGGTCATTCAATGCTCCCAAATACATTTCTATTACAGGTCTGCTTTTTATCTCAAATGCAGCTGACATGCTCGCGTTTCCACGGTGCGCTACAGAGCTGTGTGTTAAACAAAGCAGCGAAGCAAAGATTATTTTTTTATCATCCAATTACACGAATTGTTACATCCCTATATTAAACACACACACGCACACACACACACACCTATATCTCTAGACATCTATTTCTTTGCACATATACATATCTCTCAACTCAAGAAAATAGGCAGGCTCAAAACAATATTTCATATTTTTAAGTATTTCTGACCTAATGTCATGTTGTGAAAGTTTAATTATCCAAGGGTCACAAAACGTCTGTATCTTTCTCCTTGCACACAGAAAGTACTGTCTGAAGCTCCTAAAGCACCTGCTACACCTGCTGAAGGAAAGGAACTCTTCATTTGACAAGTTCTGCTCTTATCACGCCAAAACTACACTCTTACATGCCTGTTGCTTGAGAACTGATGACAGCAACTGGAGAGTCTCAGACCTGAGCCATTGTTTCCAGCTGCTCCTGGAGGACTTTGAAGGTTACTTGGAAAGTGGTGAACTAAAAAACTTTTTCATTCCAAGTCAGAACCTGTTCTCTGGTATTAGAGTGTGTAAAAGTCTGTCCGACACTATCAAGGGGGAACGTCTGAAGGGCTTTCCTATTTTCAAGGACCAACTTAAAAATGCATAATAATTGAGTGAGTACACCCCTCACATTTTTAAAAAAATATTTAGCTATATCTTTTCATGGGAAAACATTGAAGATTTGGCACTTTGATACAATGTAAAGTAATCAGTGTACAGCTTGTATAACAGTGCAACTTTGCTGTCTACTCTAAATAATTCAACGCACGGCCATTCTTGCCTAAATCGCTGGGAACAAAAGTAAGTACACGCCTCAATGAATATGTCCAAAAACTGTTACTCTAAATAAAGATGACCTAGGCTATAAGAATATTGCCAACACCTTGAAACTGAGCTGCAGCACAGTGGTCAAGACCATACACCGGTTTAACAGGACAGTCCCACTCAGAATAAACCTTGCCATGGTCGACCAAAGAAATTGAATGCATGCACTCAGCGTCACATTGTCTGTTGTCTTTTGAAAATAGATGTATGAATGCTGCCAGCATTGCTGCAGAGATTGAAGGCGTGGAGGGTCAGCCTGTCAGTGCTCAGACCACATGCTGCACACTGTATCAAATGGCTGTCGTCCCAGAAGGAAGCTAAATGAACTGAGGGTAAAGGTACTTGAGTGGCCAAGCATGTCTCCAGACTTAAACCCTATTGAGCGTCCGTGGGCTATCCTCAAATGGAAGGTGGAGGAGCGCAAGATCTCTAACATCCACCAGCTCCATGATGTCATCATGGAGTGGAGTGGAAGAGCATTGCAGTGGCAGCCTGTGAAGCTCTAGTGAACTCCATGCCCAACAGAGTTGGAAAATAATGGTGTCCACAAAATATTAACACTTTGGGCACAGTTTGGACATTTTCACTGAGAGGTGTACTCATTTTTGTTGCCAGTGGTTTAGAGATTAATGGATGTATGTTGAGTTATTTTCAAGTGACAGCAAATTTACACTGTTATACAAGCTGTACACTGATTACTTTATATTGTATCAAAGTGCCAAATCTTCAATATTGGCCGATGAAAACTGTGTTAGCAGTTTCATTGATTTAGTTATCTTATTTTCCCTTATCATATCTGTTCAGTTGAAACTTTAATAATTTACAACTTTGAGTTTTGATGCAATTTTGTTGTTTTCCGGTTTGCAACGCATTTGTAAGAAATGCTACAAGCACAACTGAGATTTAGGAAAACAATAGCAGAAGTACTAATATACTTTTATTATTACATGTTTCTTTATTATATTTTGATGTATCGCTTTGTGTTTTTAATATGCAAGCTATTAATTAGCTTAATTGCTCATATACATCTGTAAACTTTGTTAAATCACTTTTACTTTATCAAGAACTTTACTGTAAAGCCAGACGATACCCCTTATTTGTAAAATATATACCTTAGAACAGCATCTTAACTGGGGCTGAGGTAGTCAGCATACATTTCAGATGATACTGATAAATAATATCAAAAGTCATAACATAATTTTATGAAAGCAAAGTTACCACGATCTTCTCAGCTGTTTTTTCACACTGACTGAAGGAGAAACCAAAGGCAGCTCACAGGGTAGAAAAGGTAGAGATTTAGGACAACAAATACACAATTTTTCAGATTGGTTATAACAAGTGCTGACAGGCTCAGACTCACATAAAATAGCTGACTCATTAAATTTTGAAATACCGTAATTTCCGGACTATAAGCCGCTACTTTTTGCACAAGCTTTGAACCCTGCGGCTTATTGTCCGGTGCGGCTTTTTCATGATTTTTGTGACATCGTAAGAGGATTTGTTTTGGTTTGTTCCGCCATTTTTCCAGGCATGTGATCAGACACATGTTGGTCACATGTCCGTCCGCAAGCCAAAGAAGTGCCGTACGAATTAGCGCGAAAAAGAGACTAGATTAGCAAGCTGGCTCTCGCTGGCCCTGTACCCATATCTGCAGCAGGTCTCCAAGGTGAACAGCCTCTGGCATGTTAGAACAAGGCAGCTAAGGGAAGTCGGCAAGTCAGATCCATAACTTCAAAATAAGGATTGGCTCTGAGGGCAGGGGCGGTTGCGCGGCCCACTTTTGCGTGGGGAGCCCCGCAAGGCGGGCCGTGCACTGCCGCTACTAGCCCGCTAGCGCGCCTGCGGCTTTTAGTCTGGTGCGGCTAATGTATGAAAAAAAATATGATTTTTTCATAATTTCAAGTGGAGCAGCTAATATTCAGGTGCGCTTTGTAGTCCGGAAAATACAGCAGTGCTTTTTTCTTTACTGAATCAGATCTCTTAAGTAAACTGATCAGGTCGGCAGACTAAACATCTTGAGCAAGTAATGCAGACAAGCTGTTGAGCTTAATGCAAACCATCACTTCTTGTTTGGGGGGGAATAAAGTTGTCAGAAGACCTGATGTTTCTCTTTCTTCATGATACTCTTATTTCCTCCCAACAGTGTCCATGTCATTTTTGACCATTAAAAATGACATGGACATGTCATTTTTGTCCATTGACATGTCAATGACATGTCAATTGAGAGTAGATTCTCTCAATTGGAGAGAATCTACTCTCTCTCTACAATTGAGAGAGTAGATTCAATTATTAACACAAGTCCATGGTTAATTTTTAAAGGAACCAAGCCTATAATTAATGCACAACATGTAATTTCTTTTTAAGACAACAATTTATTAAACATTCCACAACCAAGAGATTACAAACAATATTCTGAATGATAACAGACTTAAGTCTATGGTAGAAAAACAAATGTGCATTTTTAATTATTTTAAGACAAGAAAACAATTAGGTGCAAGTTGCCATCCACAGATATAATACAAACAAACAAACAAACTTTTCAATAATAGGAAAAAAAAAAGAACTGAAATGCACATTCAAAAGAAATAACACAGACCTTGACCTTGCTCCACCCTGTTGAGAAAAGCATAAGAAAATTAACAGTCTCATAACCATGTAACACAATACAGTAATTTGACTGTTGTTAATTCCTGTCAGAGCACGATGGAGGAGTATGGCTCTTACATGGACAGCTGTGTATTAGAACCCCCAGTGTTGGCCACGGTCTATTCCACCATTTCTCCTCCCTCCTCCTCGCCCCTGTCCTCCCCTTGGATTGGACATTTCTGTCTCTTTCTTGTGTTTTTGATACCTTGCTGCCATAAGCACCAGCTCCTTTGGGACATCCTACAAAAGGATTAATTTTATTTATGATTATATACTTGATAAATAAATACGATATATATGATTATATACTATAATTTTTTAGTTTTAAAGACAATCAGTTTGTTAGCTGTATTATAATATAAAAAGTATACAAGCACTGAATGCTCAGCAATCATATTTCATTTTCAATAAAAAGTCTATTCAATCAAAAGTGTCTTTATGTCAACGCAAAATGTGTTTTTGCCAACCTGTCCTGCTCGCTCAAGGATGGGAATTAGCTCAGGTGCCATTCTCCAGTTGTCTCTTGTCATCAGGGTCATAGCAGCACCTGAACGTCTGGAAGGAAACATCTCAACATCACAAGCTAGCACAAGCTAGCTAGCCTGGCAGTGAAGTCTGCATGCATGCACACACTCTTACCCTGCTCTGCCAGTGCGACCCACGCGATGAACGTACTCCTCGATGTTACGCGGGAAGTCAAAGTTGAAGACGTGTGTCACGTCATGGACATCCAACCCTCGAGATGCCAAGTCTGTGGCCACGAGGATACGAACTCGACCTGAAAAAAGATACAACACTTATTCTGCGATAACTTCGATCCAACAGCCTTTAGTGTAAAATCAGACCACCAGCTAAACACAAAAATGCATTTCCAGTTTCTCTGCTAGTGCCAAGCGGACTATTTTTCAAAGCACTTCCCTTCACGTTACATACTGTTTTTAAAGTCCTTGAGAGCTTCTTCACGGTCACACTGTTCACGGTCACCATGGAGACTTTGCACAGCCAGACCTTGAAGGCACATGTCACTGGACAGGTCATCAACTCTGATGTTTAACAAAAATGGAAACAAGCATACACAAAAGTGGGTACCAATGCTGATGTGTGTTTAACCAACTGTAACAGTGGTTAACAGCCAGAACGATCAACCATCCTTACGCAAGCTTCTTGCCAACAAAGATGATGACTTTTTCCTCTGGTTGCATGTTTCTGACAAAGTTGAATAGATATGACTTTTTTTCCTCTTCGTGAACAATCAGCACTGTTTGCTGCACTGTGTTAACAGCCTGAAAAGAAGAGAAACACAGAAAGCATGTAAACAGAATCCAAATGTGCATACACTATTTTGAACTTTGTCTGCCAAGAATAAATGAACAAATACTCCGATAAACAAAGGACAGACAGAAACCATCTCTCCAGTACCCAGCGAAAATTTTTAAGTCACTAAATGACCGATCCCCTTCTTACCTATCTGAGCTCTATTTATTTATGCTCCAGAAGGAACCATGAGTTCCAGTTCAAAATTAATGTTATCCATTCCACGGTCCAAACTTAAATCACGTGGCAGGTCCCAGACTCTGGAATAGTCTGTCTCTAAATATCAGATCTGCACAAACACTGGAACATTGTACATCCTTACTGAGGATACATTTTATGGACTGTCTTTAGAACACATTGACCCAAACATTTTTTGTTTTAACAGCCTTAGTCATTGTTGTTTTAGGTGTTTTTATTGTCTTGTATTATTCTTTCTCTTTTATATTTTATTTCATAATTGTTGTGCATTTTACTGATTTTAGTTGCTTTTAGTTTGTAAAGCACTTTGTGCAGCATGAGCTGTTGGAAATGTGCCATATAAATAAACTTGACCAACTTGATCAAAGTAGTACAACATACAAAAAAAAATAGTCAATACAATCACTGACTGGATTCATTTCAACTTACAGCCAGGTCCAGGGTGCCCACATAAACCATCATGGGATTCTTTAGGTAGGATTTGGCCAGGCGTCTCACACCTGTGGGCCAAGTTGCACTGAAACACAAGAAATAATGGGCATAGGAGGATTGTTTGGATTTCCGTACACTGAACATTATATTCTACAACTCTGGCACACTTCTATAAGAAATAAGGCAACATTCAGTGTGAATTATTATACATTATTTACTTTTATAAATTAGCCGTACAGTCATATTCCAAGTGTTTATCAATAGATTTATTGTGGTGTATTTGCTGGAGTGGATGAACACCAACCAATACTGGATGGTTTTCATGTTTAAAGTCAACCATTTAAAAACCCTCGTTCCTGAATTGGATGTGTGCTCATGTCCGAACATCATGTTTATTAGTGTTCATGTGGTTAGTTTCATCATTAAGAGATGGTAAGTTGTTTATACCTGGTCATGACAGTCTGTCGATCCGGACGGATGTCCAGAAGGATCTTCATAATCTGGGGTTCAAAGCCCATATCTAACATACGGTCAGCCTCATCCAGCACCTTTTTAAAAGAGTAGTTACTAAAGACTGCGCATCTCGTTTTCACCACACACACAACACAAGTAAATATATCAAACAAAACCTACCTACTACGCTCCATGTGTCAGCAGCCAGTAGATAACATGTTTACAAGCCTCAAGTATACAAGTATAATTTTACTGGCTCAAAAAAAAATTAAATTAAAAAGCCACGCTGATTATGGTGTACACTGCTAGTTTAATCTATAAGACTATGGCACAAATTAGTAGCAATTTATAGATTAGAATATAAATCCATCCATTTGATGTGCAAGTATGCCTACTAGGAAAGGGATACTTGAAGTTTGTGAAATTTGATTTCTCATAATCTAATCATAATCAGACAGCTCTGATTTTACCTTCTTAATTTGGTAATCCTTTCGCTGTCTGAAGATTGGAGAAGTGAAAAAACACATTTAAAGTGCCCAACAGATCAATGAAGGATTTTTATTGGTAATTTTAGACTTATTTTTAGATGTGGATCCTTGTTATGACCTGCAGGTTTAGGTGAGCAGAGATTGACACATCTATTGTTTATGCATTGAATTAGGCTTCCTGTGAAATGCTACAAGAACACTTTCAGAGACTTTTTCTACACAGGGGACCAACACAAGCTTTGAGGAAAACAAACATGCACAGACATAAAGAGCTGACCAAGTAGGTGATGGAGCGGAGGTTGATGAGCTCATTCATCTGTAGGTCATTGAGGCGGCCTGGTGTAGCAATCACTATGTCCACGCCATCCTTCACTAGGTTGATCTGGCCTCTCCTATCACCTCCACCATAGATACAGATACTAAGAGAGATGCAGAAGAAACAGTGGTTATCATGCCCTCTCTACATCACATAGTCATTGATTTTAATTGATTCTTAGTGACCTATGACCTTTTGTAACCCTTATAGCGGTACTTGCTGCACTCTGCTTCAATTTGCAGGGCCAGCTCTCTGGTAGGAGTTAGCACTAACATGCCTGGACCACCTCGCTCAGCTCTAGGTCTACTCAAAAGGACAAAAAGATAAAGATATAATAGAGGAAGAGGCAAAATTAGTGTAGATATCCTCTTCTGAAAGAAACTGAAAAACAGTGCTTCTATTATTTGGGAACATGACGCCAGTTACACTCCGATTGTGCGGAAAATTAAGATTCTATACTTACACAGGCTGCCCATCCATGTGGATGAACCCCGGCAGCAGGTAGGCCAGTGTTTTCCCCGTTCCAGTCTGAGCAATCGCTATCAGGTCCTCGCCGCTCAGTAACACTGGCCACGCTTGAGACTGATGAAGAAATAGTAAAAAATGTATTTTAAAAAGTGGGAGCACAGTGGCACGGTGGTTGTCTCACAGCAAGAAGGTCCTGAGTTCAATTACACCATCAGGCCGGGGTCTTTCTGTGTGGAGTTTGCATGTTTTCCCCACGCTTTGGTGGGTTCTCCCCGGGTACTTGGGTGTGGATCTGAGAGTGAATATGAGTGTGAATTGTTGCCTGTGTCTATGAGTTAGCCCTGCGACAGACTGGCGACCTGTCCAGGGTGTACCCCGCCTCTTGCCCTAAGACAGCTGAGATGGGCTCCAGCGCCCCCCGCAACCCTGAAAAGGATAAGTGGAAGCGAATGGATGGATGGATATTTTAAAAAGTGACCATCATACATAACCCCACATCTGGTATAAGACTTACTAACTTTAATGTTAGCATGTGAAAGGAAAATACAAAAAACTAATATAGATTACCCAAAATCTGTTATATGGAAACTATGCAAGAACAAAAACAAAAAAGTTATAAAATATATGTTCATGTTAGTTGCATGTTAAAAACCTGTTGACGAGACATAAATTGTTTATTCTACAAAGGAAAGGCACTCCAAGAATGTAGTGAAGTATGTACTTGTCATTACTAAAACATTATGTCAGCAGGTATTGTAGTAGAGCAGGGGTGGCCAACTCCAGGCCTCGAGAGCCGGTGTCCTGCGGGTTTTAGATGGGTCCTTGATCCAACACAGCTGATTTTAATTGCTAAATGACCTCCTAAACATTTCTTGAAGTTCTCCAGAGGCCTGGTAATGAGCTAATCATTTGATTCAGGTGTGTTGACCCAGGGTGTTATCTAAAACCTGCAGGACATTGGCTCTCGAGGCCTGGAATTGGCCACCTCTGTAGTAGAGGGTGGAGCTATAAATAGTGATGCACTGTACAGAACAGGTTGTTCCACTACCTGTATTATCGCTTTCAATCTGACCAAAGATTCCTACTGTGAAATGAAAGTTAAATCTGGAAATGAAAGTTAAACTTTGAAAGAGAGATGGTGTTTCATTTCCCCATGCAGCATACCATCATGAATTCTGATGTGACCAAAGTATGAAAAGTACTCCAGGCTTCTATAGAGTTGGTTCAGCGTAAAAGGCGGGAAATGTTTCATTTCTGTTAATAAAATTATTTACAGCTCAGCTTGCCGAGTGCTTGCTCATAGAGTAAGACTGAGTTTCTCTCTGAGACACTGCGAGGACTTGATACTGTAAATAAAGATGAAACTAAATCACCTGTGGTGGGATGAGAACATAAGAAATCACTCTCTAGTGCGGTCTGTGTTTATCCTTTTATTAAACGGTTACTGGCTCGGTGACTTGCTCTCTAGCCGGTCTTCAAGTATGACTAGCTGGTATATGAACATTAACGTTTATAACCTGATGGTTATGAACAAATGCAATTGCATGGCAGGATGTTGTAAACAGACCAAACTTCATTGAGGAGAACAACAGATAATCCATGAACAATACGAGCTTAGTCATTAATATACTGCTGCATGGGCTGGGCTGTAGTTACATCGTAAGGTTTTAAAAACTGAGCTTTAAAATGAAGCATGGTAATAAAAGCCTGGAGAGGCCGACAGTGATCACTGCCTTTTTATTTTTTTTATTTTTTATGAGCTTGTTCAGATTAAATAGAACAAGAAACAAATCATTAAAGCGTGTTAAAACACACACACTTAATAAACGCAGAGTAATTTGGACCCGGACGCAGGGGTTTATCATGTACCTAGCTGCTCGTCTCCATCCTGTACATCTTTGTTATAATAAAAATGAAATCCAGTATGACAGAGCTCACTGTAATGACATTATCATACAGTACACGTACAGAAGGATGCTTCAGGTATGTGAGAATCAGGGTAATCTCTAAACCGCTCTTTATTTATGTTTACTTTGAATTGTTTCTTTAAATTTTGATTGAAAATCCAAATATTGTCTATTCTGAAACAATTAACCTCCTAAACAGGAGTCTTTAGTCACCACTGGTTGATTTTATCAATGCAGATTTAACTTAAAATTAAAGAAATGTGTGACCTTGAAACAACTAGCTAAACATTTCTGACAAAAAGAGAATGATTTACTAAACTATCTGGGTGAGGTGTGGTGTGGGGCTGGGGGATCAGTGTGCTTATATAGCAACTTCAGTTAGTAAGAAACTGGAAGTAAAACTTAGAATTACGTTTAACACATTGAAAACCTCTAAAAATAAAACGATTAGATCCAGGAACTCAGTGAAAACAGAATTGTGTGTGTGCAGAAAGAAATAATGCATATAGGGTTTTTTTTTTGTCCTTTCTTAACCTCCCCCCC
>VURO01029995.1:23442-58829 GCA_015108175.1 Pelvicachromis taeniatus | reverse complement strand
AGGAAAAAGGGTTTTTTTTTTTTTTTTTTCTTAACCCCCCCCCCCCAAAAAAAGGAAAAAAAAACAAAAAAAAAAACCAAGATGCCACCTACAATTTTCAGTTCTGCTTTTTGGGAAGACTACAACAGTTACTGGCTCAGTTCCATAAATATATGATAAAATAGGCTGATTTCCTGTTAAAGCTGACACCGTTTCCAGTAATGAATAAAGTCAAACACTGGATTTGCCCACAGCAGAAACAGGGCAGGTCATTACAGGTGCATCTGTCGTTGCAACTCACACACTAAAAAGATTTGGAGGTTTTAGTTCCCAAAACCACCTACAACACATTTACACAACATACACGGTAAAGAACCTTCTTGGTTTGCAAAAAAAAGATTTTTACACAGATAACAACCTAATATATTTGCGTTGATACACATCAGAGTCCCAACAGAGAGATTTATGCCGATTCAGATTCATCTTATTTGGCACATTCAAAATATTTAGCATTATAACTTAAAAGTTTAATTGAAACTATGGCTAAACTGATAAATAAAAAAAACAGCCAAACAAAACTGGTATGGTGCCACGATCATACCTGGATGGGGGTTGGTTTGGTGAAGCCAACCCGGTCAATGTTTTCCATGATCTCTGGATAAAGCTCAAAGGCCTCAAGAAAGGTGCGACAGGGATTGGGAATTTGCCGTTTCTCCCCTTCCTCGTTCAGGTCATCCACAAAGATATTGTTGTTCTCCTTCCTGAGGAAAAGGTGTAAACAAACATGAAAACCGATTCAAAGTTAAAATACCAAGTACTGTACAATGCTAAACACAGATGAATATCACATGTTTGGTTCCAGGTTAAATCTCAGAGACAGCATCCTCTCTGAGAGAGACCCAAGAGTAAAAGCAAAGCTCTCAATTCACCAGTTGATCTACGTTCCTACCCTCACCTCTGGTCACGAGCTCTGGATATTGACCAAAAGAACGGGATTATGGATACAAACTTCAATTCAATTTTATTTATATAGCGCCAAATCACAACATCAGTCACCTCAAGGCGCTTTACATTGTAAGGTAGACCCTACAATAATAGGGGCCTCCACGATCAAATCCACTTCTCCTGTTGTTGAACAAATTAGCTTTGTTCTCAAGTTATGGCATTTTCAGAAATCTTAACCTCCAACCTTGAGGTCCAGGTCACCGAGATATGAACTCAACCAAGATTTTTAGCAGAAAGACTTTTGGTATAAATCTGAGTTATCACATTCACAAACTTAAGGTATTGCTGTCAGCACGGACACCTACGACTTTTATGGCTGGTGTTATAAAATCACTGAAAGCACAGGAGAGGTTTTTCTTTGGGAACTGGTTAAAATTTTATTTATACATGTAAAACCCCGTCACATGGAAATACATGGGCATGTAGCTGAGAGCCACTAAGATTTACCTCCATTCACCGACTTCCTCTGCTGTAAGCATGGACACACTCGATGCCTCGGTGTAAAACATTTTTTTGATGGGTGGGATATCTGAGGAAAGGGCAAATATCACAAAATAAGTTTACAGTTTTGGATAATTATATTTGCAAATTAGCTTTTATTGTCATATCATAAGGATCACATTTGGAGAGTAACTTAGCATTTAATATACTGTAAGATTTTAGCCATTTTACAGGTACGGCACATGTAAAAAGGTTCACAATTTCCATCCCCAACACCAAAAAGTATTTAACTTTAGCACACTCTTTCATTTCTAATCCATTATGTTACAATAATTCCAAATTAAGCTACATCAATAGCTAAATAATTTTGAATTGGAATTCATGTGCACTTATGATCCCTTACCCTTCCACTTAAGCTCCTTATACTTCTCCTTGTTCTCCCGAATGGTGTTCCAGTCTATGAATGGACGGTCCGGGACAACATTTGCAGCCTGCAATTCAGCAGTAGACCACACAGAGTCATTCTTTTCTCCTCCACCTCTTCCTTTATACTCTTGTCCTCTTTGAGAACCTGAGAAGGAAATCCACATTTTTCATAGTCATTCACTAAGTGCAGTGCAGTAATGAAATGTGATGCAACTGCGTATCAGCAAAAGTCAGATCCTTACATAGAGATCTTTGGTACAAAAGCTCAGGTATAAACATTCTGCTTCAACTGACACAGGCATCTTATTTAGGTAAAACTGTAACTATGACCAAAATAAAGGTGGATTAAACACTGTGAAGGAGCTATTTAGATTTATGTTAATCTCAAAAATGTAAACATTGGCTCAGATAGAAAGCAAAACAAATTCTTGTCCACTGTATTAACTTAAAATTGCTATAATTTACATTAAAAAGAGGATTGATTTAAAAACAATTCTCTTTTGGTGAATTAAAGAAAATGTCACGTGAAAATTATTAACCAAAAATCCTGTTTTGAAAAGGTCATCGTTTTCAAAAAGAAAGAAATGAAAATAAATGCATTTCACACCATTAGAATATCGGGAGTTGCCCTCTGCCACCAGGTCTTCGATCATCTCTTTGGCCTTCTGCTGGGCTGCAGCGGACCCAAAAATGACCACTTCACCTTCATAATCTCCTTTGTTTATCTAAAAGCACAAACAGAACAGTAACAAAGAGGACATAAGGATAGCATCTTACACATTTGTTTGTGCAATGAATTAGTCCAGATATTCACATTTTTAGTAAAAGGTTTGCCTGCAGGATTTTGTCTTGTCCTGAAAATACTATCATTTTGACTCATCTTCCCAATAAGTTTAACATATTTCGTGTTAAGAACTTTTTAAGCCTTTTAGAAACACAGCTTAAAATTACCTACTACTACTACTTTTATTATTTACAGTCAATACCAGAAGTTACCATTGGATTGACTCAAACAGCAACTTTTTACACTTTTGGCTGCTTTGATGGCATCTTAAACTTCATGCACTCAGATTAACAGTGTTTCTAATATTCAAAAATACACATGGGGGACAAAATATTGAGAACATCTTAAAATATATTGCAGTCCTATACACCACACAGACTACACCCTGATCATAATTCGATTTTTAAGACTGTTTTACTGATATTTGGCAATTTAAAATGCCTCCACCCCTCCCCTTTCAGAGCCACGACTGATTTCCCTAAAATATTATATATATTTTTATTATTTGTAATCATTGAGCTACTTGTTTACACTCTGAATCAGCTGGTTGTTGATTATTGCCAACAGAGAATAGAGAAGATGCACAGTACCCTCTAGTGGATAAACTATGAAACATCACTGATAACATGGTTGAAGGGCATGTCTCCTGTCTTATACCAACAGAATGGTAACTAGCCAATATCAGCTCATAATATCAACAGAAAGCTAAATCTTTTAGGCTTGTACCCTCAATAATAAAGTAGAATGGTCACATTTTTTAAAAATGCAGATGATTTATCACCACAAAGGGCAGCTCTTTCCTAAGAAAATGAAAGAGCTGCTCTCTAAGACTAAAGGAGGAAAAGCATGCTGTGTCCAGGCACAGCATTGTTTGCCCTAACACCTCTCCCAGCACCCAAGAACCCAAAGGTGAAACAATCGATGAACAGGAATTGGAAAAGGGGAGATGGGGTGAAGAGAAAAGATAAGTTGATGAGAATCTATTCAAGGCTCAAAATGGTGTTTATTCTCATCAGGGCATCATCAAGTCCACATTAAATAACTATATCCAAATAAATTAAAAGTTCAAGCAGTTTTTTCTTCTAAACTGTGATTTCCCAGGATTTGTTGTACTACTTTAACACAACATCAACCAACTTGCCTTGATTCTTGCACCAGAGCTCTCTTGAAGTTCACGAATTGTGGCTCCTCCACGACCTTTTAACAGAATAAAATGTGTTAGCGTCTAGACAAGATCTCATCCCACACCGGAACTTCCAGTGTAGAGGCCAACCGCATCACCTACACGGCTTCTTCACGCGACCCCATCAAATCTAAGCTAACAACACAACTAAATGCAGTTTAGCTAAGACTGTGAAGGACTTGTTACTCTGAATTTCATTAATGCTTTGATTCTGACAACGTACCTATCACTCTTCCAATTGAAGTATTTTCCACTGTGATAGTCAGAGGCCGGGCAGACTCTTCTTTGCTAAACGTCGTCTGTCGTCCTGGGCCTCCACGATCAAATCCACTTCTCCTGTTGTTGACCTCGGGACCCGGGTCGCTACGATTAGCTCTCCTCTCCCTTGGGGCTGCAAATTCTGTTTCATTTTTTACACCGAAAACAACATTTCGGACATTATATGTCAATTTCCTATCGACCGGAGCCGATTTTGTAACAGCTTTGTAGATAGCAACTCCCTCCTGGTCGTACTCATCCTCCCAATCAGACATTTTAAGTACGGCTACCCAACAGCTACCTACGTACTTCACTATCTGCAATTAACGCTCGAACAGTGAATCCGCCGACAGCGCGGCCTTAACGTCCTCCCTGTAAAATTAGTTTTTCTAAAGCTTTTGTAAATGTTGATAAATTTACACCAGATTTGGCTAAAATTGTATGGAAAATTGTGACATTTCAGATAATGAACTAGAAAACTTTAATGTAAATAAATGCCAAACAAATATCAATTGGTTAATTACCCTACCGTTTACAGTCTCCTTTTTCTCAAAACGCAACATGAGCCTGCGACTTCTTTTGTCTTCTTATTAATTAACTAATAAATAAAATTAAGAATTTTCACCAAAAAAGACACAAAAAAAGTTCAGATAACCTGTACTTTATTAATGAATATTAAAATTCTTTGCATTTCTCATCCAGAGAACATCGTGTGCACTTTAATAAATTAATTTCAAAGAAATAATAAAGTTAACATTATCAAGCTTTAAGGCCAGTTGTGTAATAAATTATCGTTCAAGCAATACAGAAATGGTATTATTAGCCATCAAAGCCATATAAAGTCTGTGATCAAAGCAACATAACTTAAGTGAACTGGATGCCCAACTGAAAAGCAGGAGTTTGACTTCAACTATACAATATGCATAGTCTGCAGGCAAACTAGGCCTTTATAGCTCTGTGAAGAAAACAAAATAGAAGGATTCTCAAGCAATATACAGACAGCAAAAATAAGCATGTTTTTGGGGGGAGGGGAGGGCAACTATTGCAGTTTTTAAGGTTGTCCCATCTGTTTTTGATGTCTTGCTTCATTGTTACTTATGGATTTGGCCTGTTCTCATTTTTAACAAAGCTAAATCAATAGCTACAACTCAAATCTATGTCAATATTACATAAGCCTAAACTTCAATGTCACATTTCCAGGTCAATCTCAACAGAAACAACAATATATTTCATAATACCAGAACAACTTCTGCATGGGCTATAAAACACTTTAAAATCAGTCTACACATGTTAGCAGTTGTCATTTGTCAGAAGATAAAATACTTGCTATATTCTTTTACAGGATGTTAATTTTCTAAGAAATCTACTTAACTCACTGGGGAATATAACAGAAAAAAAAGATGAATAAAAGGACAAGAATAGCACAAACAATACATTTGTAAGACTTCTGTGACAACATACAAAACAAATCAAAAAGACTAACAAAAATGAAGATGGCCGACATAGTTTCTGTGCATAATTCTCATTTAACGACCAGTCAACCTATCTAAAAGAAAGAAAGGCAGCAATGCAAACACTGTTTATTAAGACACTTTCAAGACACCAGTTTTTCAAAAGCCTAACACTGAAAACATTTAAGCCTCTACGTCTCATTAAAGATTAAATGTACCATAATATAAACGGTCCACTTTAGTCATTTTTGAGATAGTGACATTAAAACCCCAAATGGTTAAATATTCTAATTAGGACTGAGGTGAGTGAGGATGAAGTGCCTACCAACATCTTGGTGAAAAGAGTCCTTATGTAAGCCACATATAGTCTCAATCTAAGATCAGTCTGGATCAGAGGAGTCACAGAAAATATCGGTGAGGTTTTTCTATTTCAATCACAACGAATGGCCTTTAAATGTTGCAGTTTTATCATAAAATGTATCCACATACGTAGCAACACAGGCTTTAACTACTATCAAATTAGTTCAGATTTGAAGCTAATATTGATCATGTAGGCAGACTATGTTCGAAACATTTTGTTAAACCTTTGGAGTAAACATTGTTTTGACATGCAGATGGAGGTCTGGATCACCAGGAAATGCATGAGCACTTTTGAATTACAGCTTAGACATGCAGCATCTCATGCTTGGCTGAGAAAGCCCACTTAAAAGTCTACCACAATTTAATATTCAAAACAGCTGCATCCAACTTACTGGGCTACTATCCAAAACCAAGTGGGATAAATTCCAACACTTGTTTTAAGTCTGATAGCTGATAGGACATTTCTTCCCATTAGGTCTGCTTGCATTCAAATTTAGTTACAGTTTGCTGACAGATTAGACCGACCATCCAACTACATCAACATTAACAAACATTTCAGCAATTGTAGGAAATGAAGAAAATGAGATTTCTGTAGTCTGCACACATGCAACCCTGGTTCAACCTATAAGCTTTTAGAATTCAGCTATGTCTCTCGCACCAGGCCTCGTCCTTTATGTCATTTATTTTGCTTTCCAAACTGTCCATGTAGTGATATGTATGAAAGCATACAGTAAGTAAAAGATGACATTTTAGGTTGCCAAAGACAGACAGTGAACTAGCAGAGTGAGTGACTCTCTGCTTCTTCCAAGGTTTTAGTCAGTCTCAGCTCTTTGTCAAGTTGGCCTTTTGTGGTCACAACTGTCAGAGTGTGAAAGAGTTCGGTGTATGTACGTGTACGTGTGATTGCTCGTTTCACCACGTGTGTAGAAGCTGACCAATGAGTTTGAGTGATTTCTTTGAGGTTAAGCTACTCTGTACATTGCAAGTAGTTCTGGTTGTAAGACAGCTATTCAGCATTCTTCTTCCATTATCCTTTAATTTGTAAAGTGAAAAGTTAGACTCCAAATTGGGTCTGCAGGCTGGTCCAGACTCAGCCAAAAGGTAAAATTGTTGGACAGTAACATTTTCTCGCAATGAGCCAAATTATTTGATTTGCATCTACACCTTTTCCGTCAAGTGTTGCATTCCTTCCTTGATTCCTCTTCATTTCAAATTAAGCATCTTTTTCTTTTCTTTTTTTTCAATTTATGACAGTAAATATGAAAAGCTTGGTCATTTTTGTATAAAATCAAATTATTCTTTTTCCAGCAAAGTTATTTTCATCTTTGTGTATTGATTGTATATTTTGTCTCACATGAGTATGGCCACTTGCATACATACGTGTACATTCATTTACTGTATAGGCTGTAGTAATTCTAGTTCCCTATGAAAAGTGTGTATGCAACTGGGAATAAAAGTGTTAGACAAAATATTAAAACGTTGTTCATATAGAAAGGATTTATTTGTAAAACTTGCAACATAATCTGTTTACTGCCCTGTAAAAATATTTTAAAAAGTGGCTTCACCCACAGCGGTGTTTACATACAGTATGGAAATGTGTGTCTGTCAGTAAGTGTGGTTATGCCAGCTGTAGGTGTGAGGACTGACTGAGAAACTCTGACTTTCCCTTTGGGTGAGGTGCAGCCTCCTCCACAGTCTTTAAAAGGTCTGAGGTGCTGCTGCCAGGTCCCTGTGACAGGAAGTCAAAATGTTCTTCTGATGCTTGTAGTTTGCATTCTCTAATAAAGAGTTCTGTATCATCCCAGTTGCTAAGATCATCGTGGGCATTGCTGCGTTCGCTACCATTGCTGCTGCTGCTGTTGTTGAGTGTAGAGGAGAGACCAGGGGCACGGCTGGTCAAAGGCTGACTGAGGTTGTGCACAGAGATCGACTTCCCAAGACCACCTTCCCAGTCTGAAGCCCTCCCATCTGGGCTCGAAGACAGAAGCAGCAAGGGCTTCACCTCAAGGCTCATGTGCCTCCTCCAGACCCCCTCAGTTTTCAAGCCAGGCTTCTCCCGCAGCTGAACCGTTCCCTGGCCAAAGGCTGCCTCGTGGTCACCCTCTTGGTTAGAATCCATGCTGCATCCCACAACAACAGAGGGGCCAGAGATTTCCTCGTCCACTGCCACTCCATCTGTCAGATCATCTGAGATCGGGTCAGCAGGGCATCGAAGGTGAGAGGGGTGTACCATAGGGGGGAGCTGAAGAGTAAAATTCCCCGTCGAGGAAGGTGGGGGCGGCAGATCAGGGAAGTGTGCTTTTTTCGGGGTACCATTGGTGGTGACCAAAGTTGGATAAGGGCTATCAGGGGGCAGCAGAGGTGATGGGGAGAGCGAGGCTGTGGATGGTGGATAGGATGGAGGTGCTGAGTCCGGAGGAGCATCATCATCAGCTGGTGCCAGGATGAGCCGTAAGCCTCTCGGGTTGGCACCGAGAGAGCGACGTATGCCGCTACCGTTGTCTCCTCCGCTTCCAACAGGCTCACCTCCCTGAGGAGAGGGAAGATCCCTGCCAATGATTGAAGTCGGGTAGTCCGAGTTATGGTGCTGGTTCTCCAGCTCAAACAGGGGGAGGGAGGAGAGGGTGAGCGCTGAGGGGCCTTTCTGTAGGACTTGGCGGTAAATATCCAGCAAAGAGTCCAACTTTGATTCAATGGAAGTTACCTAGGCACAAAAGAAAAAAGAATAAGAACCGAGGCTGAAAGAGCTGAATATTATCCTCTAATATTTCTGTGGGTTTCAAATGCAGATAAATTGATACTGTTAAAAGCAAAATGTCAAAGGTATTGGTCAACAGCTCAAACAACTCATATATTTTGCTTATATATGTGCTTATATATTTTCTGTGTTCCTTTTTCCCCCTTAAACCCACCTGCCTCTCCACCTTACACACACGTCCAAGCATGCTCATGCCCTCTAGAGAGTCTCCATCTGGGTGCAGTTTGTCCCTCATTTTTTTATCCACAGGAATCTGGCCTTTTCCCAAGATCTGATCCACCCTGAGATACACACACATACATTAGGGTTATTATATTTGAAAATAATGATGTTGTAATATGAGAAGGTATCCCTGGCTTATTTCAGGTTATCCCAAGTCAGACAACAAACCTAAAGCAATGGAAGGCTAAGGTTAGGGTTAGTAAAAAAAAACAAAAAAACCACACAACACACATGGCTTTAGTGTATCAATGCTGTAATAAAAAAAACATCTATGGAAAACAAAAGGAAAATCTAGGCAAAGCTAGATTTTAGTATTGGATGTAATGGATTCTGTAGCAGTTTGTTATTAAATATGAAACATATTTAATAAAAAAAAGCTGAGTGAGCGCTTGATTCAAATTGCTGTCAGATTATGTCAGAGTATTCATTAAATGGTCGTCTTTGTTCTTTGACAGTTACTTATGTTCCGTTAGTGAAGTTAATTTTCATACTTTGAGTTCCAAAGTGATGCCCAGGTGTCTGTTTTCACTCAAGAAAAAATATAAAGCACATCCAAACCGCACACAACTGCATACAAATTAGCAGCATTCACATACAATAATGTTTCCACTCGCTGATGAAAGGCGAAAGAATGAAGTGTAGAAATACAGTTGAGATCTAATGTGATGTCAGACAGCTGTGTTTGGGTTTGTTTGCATTTACTTCAAATATTTATGTGTCAGACACGGTTAATAAAAACCTAACCATGTGGATGGAGTTTAACATATTAAAATCATCAAGTTTTGGGTTAAAATAAGGAATTGAATTGTACTGCAATTTAATTTGCCTTTCAGTTATTGTCAAAACCTTCTATTATTGAGTACATGTTCTACTGTAAACTCCAACCATCTGGTTCTGCGGGAAGGTTAATACATTTCAGATATTCTATATCTGCTCGCAGTAACTCGATTGCCACTGCTATAGCACTTATTAGCAGCCATGGCTGCAAGTAGCAGGATTTTAGAGTCTAAAATTAAATTAAGTGAAACAGAGTAACCCTGAGCCAGAGAGCTTCTTCGTGTGGTTGCTGTAATAATAGTGTAGTGCAGGAGAGGACATATTCCTTGGCTGGGTGCGACCAGAGC
Organism: Pelvicachromis taeniatus; assembly: GCA_015108175.1. Lineage (NCBI taxonomy): Eukaryota > Metazoa > Chordata > Actinopteri > Cichliformes > Cichlidae > Pelvicachromis > Pelvicachromis taeniatus. The sequence goes on along the minus strand of VURO01029995.1, from coordinate 48,838 downwards.
CTGCTGCACTGGCCAGTCTGGAGAAAGGAGAAAGACTGGATCAGGCATGTCTCTGTGACAACACCATGAAGCTTTAAGCAAAGGCACATAAAAGAACAGATGCAAACAGAAGTGAAGGATGACATGGAAAAACAGGCTACATTTGTGCTGGGTGTGGACAATCACGAGAGTTATATTTGTAAAATGTCAGTGACTACCAGGATTTATGAAGTTTGTCCATTATTTTTCTGTTAGTCATGTTAGCATCAGAATGTAAAAATTGAATAAAAATACCCCTGTAAAGACATAACAGACATTTAATAGGAATACTAATGAGACACAGTAGATCACTGCAGAAATAATCTGCGCGTAAGTGGCGCTTTGGCCACTAAACCCACTTTATACCAACGCTCGCATACAAAACAAGCACTCTATTTTTCTCCAGGAGTAATATATGGGGACACTGGCAGCAACTACAGCACTGCAATTCATTGAGCAATACCACCAGATGACAGTCAGCTCCACGGCATCTTACACTTTAAAATGTTCTGTAAATGTAAAAGTCCTAATAAAAATTACTGCATTACACAGTTTCCCTCTAGTGTAAAACTGTATTCAAGTGAATAAACATCAAAGTAAAGCCACATTCAAAGCAGGAATTTGTTTCTGCAGCTCTTTAACAAATTTTCTTTGGACTTTGGCTGACTTTTCCTTCATTTTCATTGTCACCGGTCTATACTGGGGAGGTCAGGAGAGAAGAAAACAGTAAGGGAGTGTACACCTATGTATGAAACATGGTGGAGGCTCTGTCATGATTTGGGGCTGCATTTCAGTCACTGGTGTTGGGGAGCTTATCAAAACTGAATTACAAACGCACAAGAGCACCATCAGATTTTGATCCACTATGGAATACTATGTGGCTAAATTCTTCAGCTTGACGGTGATACCAAAAACACTGCTAATGCAGTCAAAGCATACTTGAAAAGAAAACCACACGCCATCATGGACTGTAGCATCATCTAGACAGAGAATAGAAATAAATGCAGCCAACATCCAAAGAAGAGATTCGTAATGTCCTTCAAGAACCTGGAGAACTACTCTTGAAGACTACTTTAAGACATTACTAGAAAGTTCACCTAAGAAAGTTCAGTCTGAGCTGAAGCACAAAGGCAGTCATAGTAATGTGTGGCATGAAGGGAAAACAGACATTTTGACGGACTTGTCACAGAGAAGACCTGTGTTGTCTACGTGTCCACTTATTGCTTCAGTGAAACGATTACTGCACCAAAATTGGCTTAAGTAGTCAGGTAAGTTATATTTGTAGATGTAAAATAGTTCAAATACATCTAAGCATATGCAAATTCAAAGTGGCTGGTAAAGTTAGTAGGGAAGCATTTGGCAGAAGGATCAGAAAGGGGGTAAGTCTAACCCCAGTGTCGACCGTTTCCTGCTGGCCTGGCTGTAATATAAATGCAGGGAGGGAGAGGAAAAGGTCTTCACACGGCTGCGCAAAGGCCTTGGAAGAGGACCCACTACAGTGTCTAGTCTGGGAGAGAGAGGGAACACACATCTACACATATGTATATAGTTTGGAAAATAAATATTTAGTTAAAAGAATGTTAAAGTTTAAAGTGAATTTGAAATCATTTTCTATCAAGTGCTATATAAACTATAGCGTTAGCTGGAATTGTAGCTAAATCAACACATAGTAGCTCAGGTTACTGATACATCTATAAATTCTTTGATTTTAAAAGCAGGAACACATAAATCTGTCAATATCAATCAATGCGCATGCCGGATGTGTCCTGACCTGGTCTGAAGGCTCTTGATACGACAGAGCATATCCAGGTGACCTGCAGAGTACTGCTCAATCACGTCCTTCACGTCATACGGACGCAGCGTCTCCTTAAACTTCTTTTTGGCTACGTGGAACTTCATGATCCTACACATGCAAAAGACAAATACACACACAGTGATTGCTTGGGAGTCAGAGGAAATAATCGAGGATGTAATTACTAAACACCACCGTTAGATGGCAGCAGGAAGTTTGAGAAAACCTACAGGGAGGTTCTTGTGGCGCTTCACTGTTGATCTTTTCTTTTTGCAGTGTAACAAAGACAACACAACATTTCAAATACTTTCTGGAGTATCTGATGGACAACCAGTGCGTAATGGTGAATTTGTGTAACCCGAGTGTAATTTTCTTTCTCCTTTTATTTGGTGAACAGAGCCGCTGCTGAGTAATAATATTGATCCAGGTAAGGAGATCTATGCCTCTTGGTTCATTTAGAGTCCCCAGTGGTTTCTGGTAGTTTCCCACTGCCTATTTTTCTCACTGTCTAAATGGAAGCAGCAGTGACAGATGACCCTGTGTAATAACAGCCCTGACAGAGGAGGGGGTCTCCAGCCCTAAACCCGACACCCTGGGAAAACCCTGGGATGTGGCTGCCCATGGAGAATGGCCTGCTGAGTGTGTAGACCAGCCAGGGTTAGGTGGCAGCAGCAACGCTCGTGGATGTGAGTTTAAATGTGCAACTGTATGTAGATCTACAGAGAAAGTGATGAAGATGGTGATAGAGGGGTTTAATAAGCTTCATTATGCAAAAGGATGATATAAAGTCTTTGCATGTAAATCCTTAAACCTGACAATAATCCAGATCAGATAAAAGAATGATTGAGTGGATACTGTTACTGAACTATCAAAAGGTTGATAGACTGATTTCATTCGCTTAAAGAGTGGATTACAAAAAGATTCCACTCAAACTGTTACATAACCGACTACTCTCCATTAGGCTACAATGATAAATTCTGGTAAATGGGAAACTATACAGAACTTTCTAACTGAAATGGGCTGGGAGAAAAATCTGACATAGAGAGAATACAATTGAGTTTAAGATCAATTGTAAGATAACTCAGAAATGCATAAAGAGCCAGTGTAAACAAATTTACAGCAGCAGTTCTATCACATACAAGACCTTTAACCATCTACATTAAGTACATGCGATTATTTTTCCATAATTGTATATAAAGATGACAACTGAACAGAAGAAAAAAAAAAAAAAAAAAAAAAAAAAAAAGAATAGCATAGAAAATGATAAGAGTGAGTAATACAGGGATACTAGCAGTGGCAACAACTAAAACACTATTTGAAGATGGAAAACTGAAAATCCTAACTTGGCTTTTTATCTTGTATCAATAATTCAGAGCTTCTATTAACGACATGCCAGCAGTTCCTGCCTTAAAAGCTGATAAATATAAATTGTTTAAATGGTTCTTAAATGCTGATTTTATTAAGTTTTCACCTTGTCAACAAGAATACAGGGAATCTATTTCATAATATGGTATCTGTGTCTTTATGATATGGCAACCATCACATTTATAAACTTAGGGCAGCAAAATTTTGATTCTTATTAAATCACAGAAAATTACAGAAACTACAGCCAAGTAGTATTTTTTTTTGTATTGTATTGTTGTTGTTTTTTTTAAACACTTCATTCAAATATAAAATTGGGCATTTGCACAATGAAAAAAGGTGAAAAGAAGTGATGGAGTGAGAGAATCATCTGGTGCCAGTTGGATGAAGACTTGTTCACAGGGTGCCGGTGCCGGTGTAAGAGAGCAGGCTTCGCTGAAACACATCTACACACATTCATTCACGCACTATAGCAGTCATAAATACGGGTCAGTGCCATCACATTACCAGTTGACTGGTAAGAAACTCTTGACTTTACACAGGAGAAGCACAGGAGACGTAAAAGTACTAAGACAAAAAATAAACATGTGATCAATAAGAGTATTATCAGTTCCAACAAGCAGGAAATATATAAAAGTAGACGATAAATCTACTCAACAATTTAGTGGGATTTCTAATAAAGGGTCATTTCAAACTTCATTTCAAAGCACCATCATCCTTTATAAACAATTATATTAAAAAAATGTTTATTATTAATACAAACACTTTAGTTTGTCTGATTAAAAAGACTAATTCAGCATTTAGGAAAATAATCTCACTTGCATACTTTTTAAAATCAGTATCGTTTAACATTAGCTAAGAAAAATACAAATAACATTATCGTCTTTAATTGTATTTAATTACAGTTTCAGCACCAGCAGTTTGTTACGTGTAGACTTTGGAAACCTATGTGCAAGAAATTGCAGAAACATTTTCTGGCATGCTTCGCTTCAGAAGCCAAAAGAGTTCATTTGCTACTTTTTCATCAACACAAAAAAACCCCCCAAAAACCCCAGCTTAAATAAGGGTCAGCCAAATAGCATCAACCAAAACCCCCGCTAGCTGATTTTTCCTTAAAAGTCTTTAACATTCGATTTGAACTTGATTTTTTCCCATGATTGCTGCTGAGAACTACTGCTATAATATTCTGAAGTCTATTAATTAGGGTGACTGTTGGTCTGCTGGTGGGTCTTTGAAGTGCATGTGGTAGTATATTTCAGAGTTCTTCTGTATTCGTAATTTCTTAAACTATTTCTGGACTTTATGATTTATTTTGTAGTGTTTCAGAATCATTTGGCACAGTGGTGCAGGGGTTACATCTTTGCATGTTGCTCACATACCTGACTGCTTCTCTCCAGCTACTCCAGCTTCCCTGCTTGTTAAGTTAACTGGTGATTCTAAATGGCATTTTCTCTTCACTTATAATTGTGACCTAGTTTTCTGTTCCCCACCTGCAGAGGCTCTGCAACCAACCAAAGGCTCTATGCCCCACAGTTTAAGAACCACTGGTATAATGTATACCAGCCTGTAATTCAGATGGCTGTTTGTCTGTTGGCTGCTCTTTAAAGTGCATATATTAGACTAATCAGAGTTTCATGGTTTTGTTGAATTGGTTCAGACCGTTCTCATCCCCAAGGCATCAATTAAGGCTTTTTTGTTAAAAGCTGCTGACATGGCTCATTAAGTCAGAAGGTGTCCTTTTGGTGGGTTGTGCTCTTATGGCATTAGTGAGATGGGGCTGTCACTCCCAACTCATCAGTGGGTTTGCCAGGAGCATATTTTAAACCAAACCCCAATCTTTTACTAAATTTAGTTTTCAGTGCCTGAGCCTAACCAACAGGTTACAGTGAAAGCAACATGTAACAAAAAGCTAAAGAGCAAAGCACAAAGGTCCCAAAAGGAAATTCGCGAGATCCTCTTTCCTGACAAACATGCAATTTATGCAGCTGTCACTGCTCCAGTCTCCTAATCCTGACTTTGTAAGGACCATTATCTCTGGTGACAGTGACACAGCTGATTCTAACACACTAAGACTCGTGTATACTGCAGAGGCACAAAGACATCTCACAAAATGGAATTATATTACACTTAAGGATGCAAATGTGTGACATGCAACATCTTTACAAACCCCCATCCCTCCCAAAAAATATGTTTCCATTATCACTGATTTGAACTGGAGCTTAGAAATAGAAGTGTTAGTTTCAGTGTTATATGATAGAGAGACGATAAATGTAGCCCACCTGACATCACAGATGGTTTGTGCACTACTTTTTAAAAGCCCTAAATTTGACATTTTAATTTTGTAGCCATTTTTTTTTTAACTAGGCAACCAGACAACAAGTGGGTAGAGCTCAGGAGTTATCAGCTTCGTATTTACCAAAATATGTGATTTTATCAATCTTGCCATCCAATTCTCTAAAAGGCAATTATATATCTAAAGTGTTGAAACAACAAATGAAAGTAAAAGCTGTGAAAAGTGAGACGTGACTGAGTTTTGGCTCCTAATGTGACTGAAGAGGATAATGGATAAAAGCACGATTTTGGAAAACTGCCGAAATGACCTTCCCTTCTGTGTTATTTTCGTAATAGTATTCTCTACTTTCGACATTGTAACAAAATTCAATAAAATCTTCTTGAGCGTGCCTGGATATCAGCATCTAAATGTATTTTTTCTGGTAAATTCTTCAAAAGTGAATTGCTCGGCCGAAGACTTCAAGCAGTTTGGTGATTTGGGGGTGATTTTGATTACATCATAAGGCACTCATAAAGTTTATTTGGAGCAGGAGCTCACCTGACAGCTCTGATGACAGCCTTGAGAGGTGCTGATAGATCCTCCACAGTAACATCACAGTGGCACCCTCGCTCATCAAAGGATTCCTCTGTGGTCATGCCTGTGTCCACTGACAGAAACAGTGTTGAGTCGTCAATAAATGTTGCTCTGCTGAAATCATCGCAGTCTTAAAACACTTTTTGCAACTTTCGGCATACTGGAAGAGAGAAGAGTCTGTGAGAATGTTTCCAACTGAAACTATTTTGACTTTTAGGAGGTAAAAATGTATATTTTGTTTTGGATATTTAGGACAGGAACATAGGAATGGACATATTTTTTGCCACCTCCGCTATATAAGATGGGAGAGCAGAGTGTAAATCCTTGATTCTACAGATAATAATAATAATGAGAGCGAACAGGATCAGACCAGATAACATTATAAAATCATCAATTTCAAAATCCTACGTCATCTCAAGTTATAGCATTCACAAGGTTTTCAGAAAACTTGAAGTCTGACCTTAATCTTAAGGTCAAAGTCACTGAGGTCCGAACTTGTCCAAGATTTTTAGTAGATACACCCATGGTATCAATTTGAAGCTGCTATGTTGCTTTGTTTTTGAGTTATCGCATTCACAAACTTGGGTGAGGGTAGACTAGAAGGCCTGGCTCCACAGGGCATTTTACATGTACCTCAATATTTCTCCATATAGTTGGGTTGGTTGGTTACATTAACATTACAAACTCACCATCGGGGACAGCTGTACGAGGCTGGCTCTTCAGCCTCAGAGACGGCCTAAACCGGGTCCGGTCATTGAAGCTCCAGCTCTTCTGCACTTTGGCAGGGCTGCCGCCCATCAGTTCTGTGCTGCCAACCATCTCGTTGCCAGGGGAACAGCGTTGGCGGTCATTCACGGACGTCTGTCGGCTCTTCATACTCTGACCACGAGGGCTTGCCATGCGGACCCGTTCTTTAAAGCTCAACTTCTGACTGCACGGAGGGAGGAAAGACAAGAGAGAGAGAGAAAATAGAAGAGGAGCAGAGAAGATGACAGAGGATATGGTGAGAAACATTTATACTAGTAGAAAGGAAAGTGATAAGAAAGTAGGAAAGTTGGAAAGATGTGAGAGAGAATTCAGGGGGAGTAGGAGGGATAAAAAGGATGATCAGATACAGAGAGGAAAAAGTGAAGAAAAATGATGGATGTGATTTAAGGATTGCAGTGACAGAGAAAGAGCTTGTGTGTGACACAGATTGGGGTTCAGAGAGAGACACAAGGAGAGAGACAAAAAGGGGATGCTGTCAACACCTATTTCCCCTCAAAGAGTGAGAAGAGTTCAGAGCGCAGACAAAGGGCACTGTTCTGTCTTTTCCTTTAGACCAAACATCATCCATCCAAGTGACATGCCCAAAACACCAGAACAGTGCCAGACTGCCTACCAAGCCACCAAAAACAAACCCTCGGTGATCCTGAGGTGTTGTAATCGTCATTCGAAGCTGAAGCATAGTAACATTAACATCATCACCACATTCATTTTTAATCTACATTAAACAAATGACAAAATTATTGAGAAAAAACATCTAAAAGTTCTAGATGGTGCTTGATTTATCTTTTACGTTTTTGAAGAAATCTTCATTTTAGTGCTGTCAACGTCAACGCGTTAATATGCGCAGCGCGATTAACGCAATTAAAAATTTTAACGCGCCCAACCCATCTGGAGTGCAGAATGGACAAACTTTGGACAAAATGTGTTGACAGAGACATTTCAGGGATTTTGAGTCAGTCTGCGCTCCAGATGGGTTAATTGTTAATCGTGTTAGTCGTGATGACGGCGTTAATGCGTTAACGCTGACGGCTACAATTTTGCTTTTATCTTTTCTTTTCTTGCAAAAAAACCCAAGGTTTTTATATTTCTATTAAATCAAACAAACTTGGTCTTCCTCTATCACCCCAATTTATGTCAGGTTAAATAAATACTTAATAATATCACAAACATTTAAAAATGACAAAGAAAAATAACATTTATGACATAATGCTCACATCTTTGGAAACCTTTAAGGGGCTGGTTGGTATGCAGAAAGTTCAAAATCAATAAGATGCACTGCAGCAAACTATTACTGTGTGTTGCTTTGGAAAATTGATCAGCATGCAATGCAGCAGATCAATGAGAGAGATGCAAAGCTCCAGAACAATTTCCATGCCAAAAAAACAAACATCTTTTTGTTCAGACCACAGTATCTCACCTGAGATTCAGTGATCAATTTACCCATCTACCATTGTTTCTTGAAGCTTACAGACCTGTGCAATATTTCCATTCCTTTCTCTTATTTGTGTAGCGACACAATTCAGTGATGCAATGCTGAAGCTTAAACTATAAATTACAGTAATGGTGCAATATCGTATACGCACTGTTATTAATAAACAGAAATAAAAATCCAATATCGTTGACTGAGACAAATAGTCGGAGAAAAATAGACCTTTTATTGTGTTATCATAGTTTCCAATATTGATTTTCATTATGATTTAAATGGGAGGTACAGCCGTAATGGAACAGTGATGTTAAAATGCACTAAATATAGAAGCGCTACATATATGCTGTTGAGGGATAATTTAGGGCAACAAGCCCAGATCCATGATTTCCTTATTTTATAAAAGTGTCTCCCTGAGAAACTAGTCTAATACCCATAATTTGCAATTAAATTCAATCAAATTAGCAAAGAGTCATGACAAGCAGCATGCCATAGTGTCAGTTTATTGAATCCTTTTAGAATGAAAGGGGTTTCAACATGCAGTTTGTTTACTGCTGCAATTTTTCCTTAATCGTGTTAAGGAAAAAAATGTTTTAATTGGCTTTGCTTTTTAAAATAGTACCTCGTAAAACAAAGTGTACTTTTACAATGACTTTAGGTGGAATTCCCTTTAATTTGTAATGCAGTAACAAAGACTTTTTTGGGGATCAACAGGCAGCAGGCAGCAATAGTCAAAGAGACAAATTCCTTTACGGGATAAAAAATAACCGGGTAAGGAAGCTCCGTAAGAAGGCTGTTAAGTGGGGTTTTCTTTGTTCTCCTCCATGCCATTAGTCATTCATTCTCACAAGTTACTCTAAGGGCTAAGGGCAGCGCAGAGAGGATGCTGGGTAGTACTGTAGGTACCTCCTATATTTCCGAGAATACCTTCTGAAGAGCCTTCCATTACTTAGACCCTTACTAGAGCGCACAGGGGACAGATGAATGGAATGGAGGGAAAGGGATGGAGAAGAAAGGGATAAATAAGGGAGGGTATTAAAACTGGAGCAGATTTCAGCTCACGGTGGAGAAATTCTCTACAGTCAATATTGATGCACAACACAGGGACAGGGGACATATTTCAAAGAGGGATGGGAATGGGTATATCCACCTGAACTCAGTTTTCCCACAGTTTGGGAGGACATACATATTTACAGTACAAATTCAACAAATTTCCTGTCGGTGCCGTTGTGTTGGATCCCTGAGCTGCAGAGCTGGACTCAGACTGGACATTTATCAGAATTTTAAACTGACAGTTTTTTAGTACAAAGTATGTCCAAATGAATCTATGTGCAAATAGTGCATCCAATACAAGCAAACCAAATTCATATGTTGTATCTCCTCTAACCAGCCAGCTCCCCTTGTCTAAAACTTTAAATTAAAAACTGCTATGCTCGACAGTTTAGTTGGCTCTGTTTGTAGTGAATACTAGTTTTTCAACAGTGTTGTGGAATAAATAAATATTTTCACATGAACAGTGTCATTGCGAAAATGGTTTTCCCATCAGGAAGGAGGTGAGTGAGGTAGAGATATAAATTTACACTAAAATGATGAGAAATAATCCTCAAGTTAAAAACAGTCAAAGAAAATGCTAGAAAAAAGAAAAATTCTTTGGAAGTCTACCCGTTTCCTTGTTTTAACTTCTATCAGTGGGATTGAATTACACTGCACCACACCCAGAAGTATAAACACACATACACACACACACACACTCACACACACACACCTGTCTATACACATCACCTAACGATTAAACCCCCATTAATCTTTATTTCACGTTTCTTGTCACTGCCAATATCCAGCACACTTACACTCAGCATGATGTCCGCTGTAGCGCTTTGTGGTGCGCCTAATGTTTACTACTGCTAGTGTTTACAAGTCTGCTTAAACAAAAACCACCAGCCGTTTACCACGGCACCTACCGCCGCCAAACAGCCACAGTTGGCAGTCTGTAAAACCACTAATAACAGAGAGTGTTATGAGTTCCCTTGGTGGAGGAGAACATTTAGAAGAGAAGTAGTGTCATAAAAGTGTGCATAATTATGATTAAACGAGTGTAAATTGGACTTGGCTGCAACAAAAGTTTCTAAGAAAGGAAAACCTAATTAAACACAGTCTTTTAAACAGAAGGATTTCGGGGGAATTAATGTTGTTGTGAAAGCAACAAAGCCTAATTAAATGCTATTTTGTTTAAGGATGAGAAGCGCATTTGCTTGTGTGTTTGACTGAGAGTGTAAACTGTTGTTTTTTTATATACGTATGTGTGGTGGTGTTTTAAGTTTAAATACCTCAAAAGCTGCTGGCTCAACATAAGGCCCCCAAATGTTGCCAAAGAAGTGCTGCACTGTAAAAACTATACTAGCATAATTAAACTCACAAATCTTTCTCTGTCTTTTTCCCCTCTCTGAAATCCTCTATCTCCCCTCTCTCCCTCTTTTTCAACTTTGGTCTGTCTCTTCTAGACTTGTGTTTGATGAGTTATATAAATACCATCCCAATGGAAAATGTGCGTCATGGTACAGACATGGTACAGGCTCCTGTGTTTGAAGGAGTGTGTGTTCATATGCACGCAGACACACACACACACACACACACACACACACACCCACACCACACACACACACACCACACACCACACACACACACACACACACACACACGGGAAAGACAAACATGATCGCTGTTTATGACCTGAGATAGAAAATTGAGGTAAAAAAAATGAAATAAAAAGCATGCTGACAAGATTGTTTGAAAGTAGCACTTATTTGCTGAGCAACTGTTCATAATTAAAACACAAGCACCACACTTCTGCCTACCTGACTTTTAAATTCTGCACAATCTCTGCACTATATGGGCGAAATGCACGCCCCCACAAGTTTGCAGGCATCTCTGAGACTCAAAATGTGGTTTTAGTGTCAGGGTTATAAATAGGTTATGGTTAGATTTAGGCTAAGGGTTACAGTTAGGCCTTCATTTTTGATGGATAGGGTACCAATACCAGGGAAAGCATTGTCAATAAGATGTCCCCACTAAGACATGAAAACACGATTTTGTGTGTGTGTGTGTGTGTTTCGAACCTGTCATTCATTCTATTTCAGATTTGCTACGTATATTGCCTGGGTCTAGAGGAATTTCAGTGTCTGTTGTTGGGATGACTGTTGGTCTGATTTGTGACCTCTTAATTATGTCACTGTTTTAGTTCAAATCAATGAATTGCAATGTATTAGCAACATTTCCTAACAGTGAAAATAAGTAAAGGCTGATCCTGCACATCTGGTTTTCTTTTATTGGAACAAATAAGCCTCGATAATGGTAACTGTCCACTATTGCTCATTATCTTTTTTTATGTTGTATCATAACGCTGCAGCACAGCCTCTCTCTTTTTGAACCTTTTTTCTTTTCTCCAATTGGCAATATATTGTATATTTAGCATATGTCAAATCAAAACTATGGCTAGATTCTGGTAAGTAATGCAAGGGCAAATAAGGGTTCAGTCGTTCCATAAATCAATAAACAAACCAAGAAACTAAGCCTTTTGTCTCTGCCCTTTGATGTCAGCCGCAATCTGCAATAAATGTCACTAAACAAAAAAAACATCCATTTCTTATTTGGAAACACAATCGAATGATAAATGAACTAAAACTGGAGTAAACAACCAGCCAATCCAGATAAGAGCAGAAATCACAGTCTCTAAAATGTGTAAGTCATTAAACAATCGTCTAAATAATCTAATAATTGTATCACATGTTAAGTTGTTTGTGTGTTTGTGTCTTTGTCAGTATGAGCTGAGAGTCATACAAACCTGTATGTAGCCTCGCCCTGCTCTTTCCTTTAAGGGTTAGTGGGGAAAAGAGGAGAAAAAGGGAGAGAAATCAGTAACCCAGCAGATTAAATTAGGATTATATAGAGATGTTGCCATTAATGGATATGGGAAGTATCAAGCCAAACGAGGCAAAAGGAAATCAAATTTAGTTCATTGGGTTTAATTACATTCATCACATGCAAGCAGCCATGCACCATAAGTCTAAATGTTAGGTAAAGGATAGACACGGAAATCAGAACAGTACAGTCATGGATTTTTTTTTAGGACTCTATGAAGTCCTGTGAAAAAAAATAAGTACACCTCACAGCTTCTACAGGAACTAGGGCGGTAAGTAGCAGAAAGGCGCTGCTGATCAAATGCACTTGACTAACTCATCATCAGTAAGTGTGACCACATCTATAAAAGAAGAATTTTGGCAGTTTCCTGATCTGGATCATTCAGCAGTGTATACTCCAGAGAAGATGTCCTAGCAAATTCACCCCAGAGTTAGACCATGCAATCAGCAAATCAGCAAAAATACACACACACACAAAAAAAGAGCTACATTTCAGACTCTACAGACTTCAATAAGCATGTTAAGTTAGAAAAAAAAAAAAAGACAAAAAAACTACGGCCTATTTAAAGGGTTGACAGAAAGAAAGCCTCCGCTCTGAATAGAACATGACACAGTGGTTTAACTTTGCTAAGTTGCATCTTAACAAACCAAAAGACTGAAACAATGTCCTTTGGAAAGACAAGGCTAAAGTGGAGATGTTTGGCCATAATGCGTAGTGCCATTTTTGGCAATAATCAAACAGCATATCAGCACAAATACCCCATACCAACTGTTAAGCACAGTAGTGACCTTGGCAACTTGCAGTCATTAAGTTGACCATAAAGTCCTCTGTATACCAAAGCATTCTTGAGTAAAATGTGAAGATATTTGTCTGAAAGATAAAGCTTGCCCTAAACTGTGTCATGCACCAGTGCAAAGTAAATCTACGACAGAATGGCCGAAAAAGAAAACAATCAAGGTGTTGCAGTGGTCCAATCAAAGTCCACACTTCATCGTGGGGTGGCTGAAACTCAGGAGGTCAGCTACTGATTGGAAGGTTAGTGGTTCGATCCCTGGCTCCCCTAATCTGCATGCCAAATATCCTTGGGCAAGATACTAACCCCATGTTGTTCTCCGATCCATCCATCCGAGTATGAATATGTGTGAATGTTAGTCAGCAGTAAAGTATAGAACAAAAGTGCTTGTATGAATGGGTGTGATTGAGTTGTATAGAGCGCTTTGAGTACTCCGGGAGAGGAGAAAAAGCGCTACATAAGAATCAGTCCATTTCAACGTGAATAAATGATTCAATTCAACAGTGCCAAATCCCAACAACTATTGCCTCAAGGATTTAAAAACAAATGGCCACAAACCTCACCGAACGGAAAAATGTTATAGAAAAAAAACATGTGACAGGCAGGAAATGTTTAACTTAAGTTTTTGCTTCTGAATCCTGGGGTGTACTTGTTTTTTAACAGGATTGCATACAGTCGTGTAGAACCTTTTAATTTTCACAAGACTGTTTGTATAATGGCACAGCTTCAAAAATGCGTGACAAAACAAATATTAATACATTGCTAAACTGACTAATATCCATGCCAGCTCAATGATTCTGTCTGACTTTGCTGAAAAGGATTGTGTTAATTTTACCCAGGCTGAATTCAGGTTTTCATTAAGCATGAAGTCAGCTAGAATTTGAATTAATGGCATCTCATATTGCCAAATATAAATCAACATTTTTTCACATTTTTAAATTTGTGCTACAGTCTAAAAATGAAAGAAAAGAAACGCTTTTCAACGCTAAATATTTACAAAACGTACACTAACGTCAGATAAATTATTAGCAAACACATCAGTAACCATTTGACATTTGACAAATCTTATGTTCAAATCTGAGGATGGGTGAAAGTTATGCCATCAGCAAAACATTCCAGAGTTTGGTATGCGTATGAAAAAAAGAATGTTACAGTGATTCATAACAATGAGTTATGCAATGAAACAGCAGCCGAGGTTACACCAGAGGAGGTGAACACACACCAGGTGAGGAGGAAAAGATGAGAAGGAGGGCAGAGCAGCAGAGGCCATGATTGTAAGTCTGTAAGTTGTTACCTACTTGGCGGGGCTGCAGGTATGCAACGCCTTCAAATGAGGCTTCCAGGTAGCAATGGAAACCGAGTTCTCATCAGCAGCATAACTACGCCAGACACACTACGTGCAGAGTCAACAGGATAAATAAAGTAATGGTAAATTGAACAATAAACGGAGCGAAAACGGGATGATGGAGGTTGGGTAGGAAGTGAGAGAAGAAAAGTGAGGAGGGGAAAAAGAAAAACCTGATTAGTTTTCGGGGGGAGTGTTGATGCGGTGCGGTTGGGGGATGTTGAAGGGAGGTGGGGCGGTGATGGTGCTGGTGGAGGGGATACATGCCTGAGGGGGGGGAGAGCGCTTTGGTAGTGGTGCCAGGTGGCTCTGAGGTAGGGACGAGCACCGTCGGTGGAGTACATACGCCAAGCTGCCTGGGTGGGGGAGGGAGCAGAGATGGACAAGACACAAACACATTCACATGTGCACACACACACAAACACACATAAATGACACAGAAAGGCAATGAGACAAACTCGGTGAGGAAAAAGGGACTGAGATTTATGTGAAAATGTAACTTGCATTTTAAAAGTTTGTAACCAGCTGGCAGCTATTTTGGAGGTTGTCAGTACAGATATGAAGAGTGGATCGTGTCCTTTAGAGTCACTTTAGTTCATTTGACATAGTTTCTCAAACTGATCTCCCCTTTGGAGCTCAGTCTGGGTGGAGGTCTTTTTTCTCCTCGTCTCCCCTGATGTTTTGTGTAGTTTCACTGTTTTTCTTACCACGCTACCTCCTCTGACCTATCTTCCCAGTGTGATGTTTGTGCAATGTATGTATGTATGTATGTATGTATGTATGTATGTATGTATGGTCGGAAGGGGTCCAATTTTACTGCAAAGTGACAAATAAAGCTTAATCAATCAATATTAACAAAAGTGTGAAACTAGTGTTCTAATTCTATCCCATAACCACAATCAAGACTAGTTTCTTTAAACTCCTGATAAGCCAAGGAGTTTTAAACTGACGTCAAAGCAACGCTAAATAACAGAGACACAGTGCAATCTGTTATGTGACTAAAACATAAATGTATAAAATGCAAACATGGCATCAGGTTTGCTGGATTTCACAGCGTCAAAGGATTATTTTAGCACCATATGGCTATTAGTTGTAAGAATTCTAATGCTAGTTGGCTATAACAAATATCATAAAATTTAAAATAACTTATAGAAAGACTCTTGGAGGCCTAACTTGGAGGAATATACCAGACGTATTTGACTTATTAGTGAGAAATGTGCCTTCTACCTACGTAAGCTTGGTGACTCTCATTTTTCCTATTTTCCCTTTTAATATTGTTTTTTATGAAGGTTCAGTTCTTTATTTATTTTTGTTTTTAATTTCAGCAGCTTTTAAAAAACATTTGGGTTTCTTTAGGCTTCTGTAATACATCCACACAGACATCTGCTTTTAGGCATTTATCAGTTTATTGCTGGCAGATGGAAGCGACAAGGAGGCACAGCCACCTAATACAAAGAGCGTGGAGAGCCGTGAATTGTTTTCCTTTTAGCTGTGCATGGACTTAATTGCTCTTTGTCGCTATGGTGATTGCACATCAGAAATTAAATGGCTTCTTGGCATTTAGGCTAAACTAAAAGATTAGGACACCTTCTAAATTCAGTCCAGGAGAAAATATTAAGTGTGATGGACTGCTTGAATTCATACTGTGCTCATCTATGGAAATCGCGCGTTTGCTGGTAAAGTTATCAGCAAGTTGTAACAGGGGGCAGGATGAGACATCGGTGTGTTCATGGTCTTTGTTATCCAGCCGTTGGCGGACACAAGGTACGGTTTACAGATTATCTTATCTTAACTGAAGAGCTCACACAGTCTCCTATGTCAGATTAACAGTGGACCTAATTTGAACATATAACTTATGTCTGCCACTTTATCTTTAAAAAGGTTGCTTTCTTTACATCGTCAACCATAATTTACTTGAAGCTGACTCAGCCTCCTCAAACTTGCCAGGTATGGTTACAAGATTTGAGGCATGACTTGGAAAACCCAAATATAAACACCTCACACAGACAGGATGGAAAATTAACACTGACCACCTGCCAAATGCTAGTCAGTTTCGGCTGCCGATTATTATGTGGACACTTCGATATCATTTATAGATTCAATCTTGCTCTGAAAATTACACGACAGATGTTGAAATTTAGAATTGACCAGCTGCGAAGGCTTGAGGACAGTGGTAATTTTATGTTGTGCGCACACAGAAAGTAGTGATTAAAAGCAGGGAGAGCTGTGTGAGATGCGGGGAGTGAAGCGACAGACAGAGTAATGACGCCGTCCACATATTTAAACACTTCACAGGTGCTTCCAAGTTTCCTTTTACCTGTTGAGGAAAATGTTATGAACTTGGCAGATAACAGACAGTGACCAGATAACTTGATACACAGCCAGTATAAGAGGAACAAGACCAACGCATACTGGATTAATTGTTCACTTAGTGGGTTATTAAGGATTAGTTGGGTTCCAACTGGATTTCGTCTATGCCACAGATATTTACACATAGCAAGGAGATCAGACAAAACAATGTTTTGATTTAACGAATCAGTCATATAAATATGAATGAAAACTTTACTCATATCATCTAACTACTTATTTGGAAGGGAGAAGCACCCATACCATGTGTGCGCATAAACTAAGAATAAAGTGCATGCAAAATGATATCTATTAATTATTTATTATTTTATTCAAGCAGGTGGTAAAGTATCTAAGAAATTGTAGCTTTATGTTACCAATAATTATTCACTAAAACACATGATATGTACCTACATATATTCTGTTTAGAACATAAAGAAATTACAACGGCATTCCCTGAGCTATCAGGTTGATATTAAGACCAGACTGCTGCATGTGAAGACCAACAGTGAAGTTTAGTTTCCATTGTTTGTATGCTGCTTTAGATTTCCTTTGGTTTAGTTTGAGTGACATATTTACATTACAATGAGATAGTTCTTAACAAGCTTGACAATGATCGCTTGGTTGCTTCATCAAACGACCGACCGCGGATATGGGACAACGAGGGAAGAAAAATGCAAGATTTCTTGGCCGCATTTGTAGATATCTTTGAAAAGGGAAAGATCTCGTCAGGCTACTATGACAGTCTAGAAACCCCTTCATTAAGAAACAGATGCAAATTATGACGGACAGTTTGGGTAACAATTTAGACTTCCAGATTTCCACTTTCAAATATGTAGTTTTAAAACTGGGTCAGCTGTAGAGTTTTGGACTTAAGGCATGAGGAAGTTTTTGTCTAGCTGTGTTAAACAGCTGGCGAACTGTACTGAGGTAAGGGTAAGTATCATGTTATCATAACTCATACAGATTAGAACAACATTTGAAACAGCAGTGTGAGACTCAGACGTTCAGGTTTGGATTTCATTGCTGACTGGAAAATTTTAGAAAGTAGTGCAAGGTAGTTAGTAGGATTGGAGAAGGCAGACAGTACAGACAAACGCCTACACAAATACAAACACACGCAGTCTCACAAATACATGCAGAAAAGATAGACACACACACACGTTTAGCTGCGCACTTCAGGGAACACACTCCACAGCAGATATTTATTGTTCATTAGCAAGCAATGCAGCTGGTCTTGTCTATTACAATAAGTGATAGTTTGAAGGAGCGTCAGCCCAGGGAATGATCGCCATGGAAACGGCTCATAAATCCCAGCAGTGTGTGTTGCAGTTGGACCTGAGAGTCGGCAGTGCCTCACACACTGTTAGTCATCACCAACTACACACCTTGACAAGGCTGAGAAGAGCATAATACACACACACACACACACATACACACACTCATATTAAGTACACTCTTAATGAAACACCCTTACAGTAATAGAAGTGATGCACACCTGCACTTAAACAAGGGGTAAAGAGTGGACACACACATGCTTTTATTTAAAAACAGGCAAAATAGACGTGAACTACACACAAACCATGAACATTTTCACATAAAGGGAAATCTTTTTTTTTTTTTCCTATTCACACTGGTACTCAGCTGCTTCTACTGAAAGAAAAAAAAAAAGTTGAGGTGAGGTGTGTTTGTTCTCTGCATGTCTGAGTATCTACCTGGATGAGGCTGGCAGCTGGGTTCCTCCTTTTTTCAAAGTGCTTTTGTCGATGCTGCTCCTGCACCTTCAGGGCAAAACCTGAACCTAGGATGCCCTATGCGAAGAAAACAAAGACACACACACTGAGTTTAAACTTGAAGAACATTCACCATGGAGGAAATAAGCCCCTGCTCTTATTTGTATATAATATGTATGGATTATTTTTGAATAAATACAGAAAGTGTAATCACGCATTGTGCCACGACGTTTTACTCACAGCTGGCAGGGCAAAGAAGGAGATCCCCAGCAGAGCAAAACCTGCTGATAATAACCGCCCTGTCCATGTCTGTGGGGTCTTGTCACCGTAGCCGATGGTTGTAAGGGTGATCTGAAAGTTCAGAGGACAGTACTCAAATAATCATAGACACTATAATTAATACAATTTAACTTACAGGGTGAAGGAATTGATACTTTTGGACGCTGAAATAAAAGAGACTCAAAGTTTTTTGTATACACAGCAGATCATCACAGCACATGCGTCACATTCACAGCACTGCAAAAGTGCACAAGTACAAGTAGAGACGGAGATATGCACTTTTATATCTTACAAATACTGAGTTCACAGCATTTTATTACATTTAACAAAACCTTCATGCCTTTAAGGTACCACATTACTATTTACATGGCTACAGTAGCATTTGTTAAACTTCATATCAAATGAATTTGCAAATATCCATCCATCCATTCGCAGCCGCTTATCCTTTTCAGGAGCCTATCCCAGCTGTCTTGGGGCGAGAGGCGGGGTACACCCCGGACAGGTCGCCAGTCTGTCGCAGGGCTAACACATATAGACAACCAGTTGCACTCACAGTCACTCTCGCATTCACAATTTAGAGTTTTTCAATTAACCTAACCAAACAAACTGCATGTTTTTGGACTGTGGGAGGAAGCCGGAGTCCCCGGAGAGAACCCACGCAAACACGTGGAGTCCATACAGAAAGACCCTGGCCTGATGGTGGAATTGAACTCAGGACCTTCTTGCTGTGAGGCAACAGTGCTAACCACCTTGCCACCATGTTGCCAATGAATTTACAAATATAAGTGACATTAATAATCTTTATAATCTTTGATAACCAGTAAGGACAACTGTTAATGACTTTCAAACCCATTTCCCAAATGAACTTATTACACAGAATAAAAGAACACCAACATCTGTTGAATGGCACGCTGTGCATCTCCCAAATGTTCACATTTTTCCAAAGAAAGCAGGGAATAAAAGATGAACCAGTGTGAAAGAAAGTATCCTCAGTATTTAGAAAGCTGAGTGAAGTGGAGGTTCTAAATCTGTGATACTGGCTTCGAGATCTCTGTTTGACAACTACCGTATTGACACATACACCCTATAAGCATATCTAGCTAAATCACAGCATTTCACAAATTAATAATAAAGTAGTTTTCTCCTATTATTCAGCTCTAGTCACTAAAAAGCACAGATGAATTTTCTTATTTGTAGCAAAAAAAAGTACGTAGAAAATGCTGTTTGATATCTTTTGTTTTTCACCTTAAAAGTAAATGTAACTAAGCTTGAGCTTTTAGCAAGTATAATACAGCAGCTTTTAGTGTCTACCAGACAGAATCTTCTCCAAGGTCGCAGCATGTGGGACCATGGTGTGTCATTCCCACAAGCCGAATAGGCCAGTCGCACCTGGCCGCAGGAGAAAATTGACTTTATTGATTGGGCCATTTGTTGTTTGTGTGTTGTCTGTGTCCATATTTTCAAAGGAGGAAACAGTGCGGTATAGCCAGCCAAGTGTGAATTTAAAGACCATTCTTCCTTATTTTTGTATTGCAGGTGTCATTATGTTCACAGACAAAGTATGAAAAGAAATATGTCACTGCTGCAAGATCATATCAGCAAAGGTTTCCTTTATTTTTGCGTGTGAAAACATAATGGGCTTGGGATTTGTTTTTATTTAAAATACATTTTAAGAGTTAATAAAAACAATTTAACTGTCATTTAATTAAGTTTTGGTTATTTTAGCTGAGGCTTTATGATGTCACAAACAAGGATTGTCTCATTAATAATGTTAGGAAAGAGATTAAGGGGCTTGGACAAAAAGATTTGTATCATTTTTGTCCATGAATATTCAAATTAAATTTATTAGCTTTTTCAAAACAGTTTCAAAACCCTACAGTTGGACTAAAATCATTTAAACCGTCTGTGTTTTACAACATGCTGTGTGCCAGGTTAGTGTGTGTCTCCATGTGCTCACCGTGCCCCACCACAGAGCGTCGGCGTAGGTGGCAAACTCCTTGTTGAATTCTTTCTCCACTAGATAGACCAAGAAGGAGGAGAAGATCAACACCAGAAACCCTATATACCAGGCAGTCACCAGCTCCTGCAAGAAATACAGATATAAGATCTTTATATTTTCATAATGATGATTTCTAACCTTGTGCTGCAAACATGGTGAAAGATATAGATAGTTTGCTTTTGAATAGAATCGCTCCCTATTGAGAAGGAGAGATTTTCACCATGTGGCATTAAGTCATTAAACAACATTATTATCTTTTTTAGCACTTTGGTTTCAAATTGGTTGAAAAAAAACTATACTTTGCAATGAAAATATGGTAAATTTAAAGTTCACTGCACCAACAGTGAATACAGTATGAAATAAATATGAACATAAATGTATAAACAAGAAGGATGGTCACAATATCAGGAGTACTTGCAACTGGCAAATAAAAGACATTGGCATATAATATATCAAACAGAACAGTAACAGCATACTGTATAAAGTACCTGTGAAAATGGCGATTTAAAATGAGCACTAACAGATTGTCTGGCGTCACGTAACAATTCAACAACATTACACTGACGCTATTTTTAAAAAAAGATGGGACAGTTTCCAATTAGCTCAGTTTGCCGATGTAACATCTCACTGCAAGTTTCAAGTCTTACAGAAGGATGTTGGCTTTGTAAATGATAGTCCCATACAAAGTAGAGTTAATATTAAAGGACTTTGTTAGTAGCTAAAATATCTTTCAAATTAAAGCATTATTTGTCATTGGCAATGACCAAAACACAAACTTGAAGCTTCAGAAGGATCACCCATTAGTCCACAACATAATGGGACGACAACATGGCGGCTAAGCCCATCCTTTTAGACACAGTTTGTTATGCAGCAGAGGAATATATTTACACAATGTCAATTTTTGTGTGGCACAAAAGTGAGACTGTACTTTAATTAATTATGCCTTTTCTATCCACGCAGCTTTTATTTATAATTGTAATGACCCCAGCTCTCTCTCTCGTGATAAGGGGAAGTAACATGAATATTGGAAACAGCTAAAGGCAAGACTTTAATCTTTTAATGAGTAACAGTGTTAACAAAAAACACAACAAAAGAGGAGAGCCAAGGACCCATGGTTGCTTAAAACAAGAAAGAAGCAAACAAACATAAGAGACTCCTCCTCAAACAGTCATATTCACAGTTTACGAATGTTTCAGTAACAAAACCAAAAACATTCACGAGTGAATGTGTCTAAACAAACAGTTTGTCTACATGTGTGACATGTGGATGAGGAAGCTAACCGCTGGCCCAGTCCCCAGGTACACTTTGAAGATGAGCAGGTAAACATATTTAGTAACTCAAACTGAATTAGCCAAAGTCTCAGAATGAACTGCAGCTGTGTGCAGTTAACCAGAAGAGCACAATGACCAACGTACAATCTTTCCAGTAAGCACTAACAAGGTTTGCGGAAATGGTGGCAGGCGGCTCACATTAAATCAAAACTGGCCCTGACTAACTGCTTTGCTGCCCTTTTTAAGCAGGTACTGGGGGCCAGTCCAAAGAGGCAGCCAAGCAGCAGAAAGAGGAAGTAAACTGTCCAGTCACATTTTAGACTTCTTTGACAGCTAAAGTTAATTTATGCTTTCAAGCTTTTAAGTTAAGGTTTGTGTATACAGTCATTCCAGTAAATCTGACACAAAGTAGTTTAAAGCCAGTTCCACTTTAGCCACAGTAACAGTCATAGGTCCATTTCTATATTTCAAATAATTGAAATGATCAATTAAATTTTGTATACTATATTGGTTTAATTAACACACAACAGTGATTTGTAATACACAATAAAAGAGGTGGGTTGTTAACGAATGTAGCAACACTCACCGTTAGCAAACCTACAAAATCAGGCTCCTACATAATCTATATAAACAGACCTCTCTATAAGTTTAGTTGTAGATACATTCCTGTGATGACTTTAATAAAGTCCTACCTTACTATGTGCGTAAACTACAGACCCAAGGAGTTTCCAGGTCCCTCCCCTACGGTCCATGCGCACCATGCGCAGGATCTGAAGGAAGCGGAGGCTACGCAGCGCAGATGTGGCAAAGATGTTACCCTGGCTACCAGCTGAAACCACAGCAACTGAGGCGATAAGTACGATGATGTCTGGGGAGTAAAAGAGGGAAAATTAAAGGTCATGGGTTTCACAATATTAGTAACAGGATCTGTGGTTGACTCACCTACTTTCTAAATCCATCCAACCTGCCATCCATCACCTTTAAAACAACTATTAATTCACTAGAAGCTCTTTGTTTCCTTTTATTTACATGTCTTGATTAGTCTTCATTTGTCATTGTACGAGCTTTAAGATATCATATGTATTTTGTCATTGAATTTCCCCAAAATATCGTTGTGTTCTTTGCTTAAACACCAAAATAAGAACTGAGAATTGCGGTCTTTTAAAAATGTGTGTTTTCATGTTCAACTCGTAGCTGATAAACATTATTACTTGATAATCAGTTAAAGTCAAACTGTAGCTATAGTAACTAAGAATCTAGTATTAAGGGAAAACACATTTTTATCAACATTGCTGCAACAATAGTTTAATTTCCCACTTATCAACCTGTTTATATAAGAAATTATAGTGTAACATCACTGGGGAAATATTAAGAGAACGCTATGCAAACATAATTAAACTGTTTGGAGTTGTGAATGGCTTCATTCATAAATTGTAGAGTTACGTAGCAATATGTTCACACAGACCTACCTATGACACAAAACGGTTTTCTGGCAAAGCGGAGACGTCCCTGCCAGCCTCGATAGCGGCAACAGCAGCCAGCACTCCATATCCTGATGATGTACTCCAGGCCAAACACTACAATCATCACAAACTCCTGCAGGATGCATACACAATAATTCACACACTTAAACCTCGTAGCGTCATAAAGTTAGAGATAGCAAAAGGTCATCAGTTCTTTCAAAAACTTTTTTACAAAGTCAAAAACACTTACATCTGTAAGAAAAAAAAAATCATCACTTGTACTATAATCACCGTACCTCTTCGCATCTTAATGAGGGTAATTTATAGTCATTACATGAAACAATTTGAAGTTTCTGGCAGGTATAGAAAAGGTGCAATTTACATTGTTAGTGAGTGTTTTCCATTAAGGTGTGCCAGTTCCTTGGTTTTGTTCATAATGCAGACTGATTCACTAATCAGACGTACAGAGACAATTCAGTGTTACAAGGCCATTAACACTGTTAATGGCTAAACTTGTGCTTTTCTTGCTTTGGTAATAAAGATATCTGTAGTAAGAAAGACAGTTTCACTGCAGATACTTTCACTCATCATAGCAGGAAAAGTCTGAGTGAATTTTTTTTAAAAAGTCTACAATGCTTCATTTTTTTTCCAGATAAACGAGTAACAGCTGCACTAAAGCCTGAATATTGAAAATATTTGTTTCATGCTGATAATTAGTCACAATTATAACAATTCTTTGAAAATAAAAACTTAACTTATGGACTAATGTACTGGTCCACTTCCACATTAAAGCTACAGGAAATGCTCAACCATGGAAACCCATGTCATGATGTGTCTTGTGATATCTTAAAATCTTACGCCTTTAGCAGTTTTTTTAGCCATTTTGAACCCGTGTGTCTGTCTTATCTGGGGAAAATTGTTACCCAAATCAAGTCTGGCTCTCCCAACGATGTCCTTCGCTGTTTTAAAGACGTTTGGGACACTATTGTACCGTATATTCAAAGGCGTATAAACAGCAACCTGACTTTAGGCAATGTACCTGTAACTTTTAAACAGGAAGTGGTCCAGCCTCTTCTAAAATGCCCTGGCCTGGATGCCTCTTTGCTGTGTAATTTTAGACCTATTTCAAAGCTTCCTTTTGTTTCTAAAATTTTGGAAAAAGTAGTGTCTTCACAGCTGCAGGCTTCTTTAAACACTCAAAACATTTTTGAGGTATTTCAGTCATGTTTTAAAGCACTTCACAGCACAGAGTCTGCACTTTTAGGAGTTTTTAATGATATTTTACTAACTGCTGACTCTGGGGACTCTGTCTTACTTGTGCTTTTGGATTTCACAGCTGCTTTTGACACTGTACATCGCGACATTTTAATTTCCCACCTAAAACATCATGTTGGAATTAGAGGCACTGCCTTGGAGTGGTTCAAGTCATACCTGCATGACAGAAATTTCTGTCTCACTTGGTAACTTTTGTTCTTCCTCCACCTCCCTCCAATGTGGTGTACCTCTCCTCAAGGATCCATCCTGGAGCCCCTTCTTTTTAGCATCTATTTACTTCCCCTTGGCCTTATTATTAAAAAAATAATGTCTGATTTCATTTTTATGCAGACAACTGTCAGATTTACCTACCCCTGAAACACAATAACCCCCTCAGGCCTAATCTAGCATGTCTTAAGGATATCAGAGCATGGCTGGCACTGATTTTTTACATTTGAATGAAAACCAGACTGAGGTCATTATACTTGGGCCGAGTGGCCCTGGTGTCCCACCATCTGATTTGAGTCCTCACACATTCTGTGTCAAACCAGTTGTCACCAACCTTGGAGTGAAAATTGACACAGCTCTTAAAATGGACAAACAAAAAAGATACAGTGGTGGCCCCTAAATTAAGTTGCCCCTCCATATTAGGCTGGCCCAAAACGTTGACATTTAAAAAAAAAAAAAACTTTTTTTTTTTTTTTTTGTTCTGTTTTTTTGTTTTTTTTTTTAAGTTTATATATATATATATATAATTTGTGAGTAT
>VURO01029995.1:0-23422 GCA_015108175.1 Pelvicachromis taeniatus | reverse complement strand
AATGGACAAACAAAAAAGATACAGTGGTGGCCCCTAAATTAAGTTGCCCCTCCATATTAGGCTGGCCCAAAACGTTGACATTTAAAAAAAAAAAAAACTTTTTTCCAAGGCGTTTTAGGAGTAGTACAAGAGTTAGCTTGTAGTCAGTTTTTGGCTGCTTTTAATCTTCTTTACTTTGCTAATTTTATTTATTGTATATTTTATTGTCTATTTTATTGTCTAGTTTTAATATTTACTTATTCATTTTTATCTTTTTTCATTTATTTTATTGTTATTTAATTTTCTTTGTCTGTTTACTGTATGGTTTTTAACTTTTATCACAGTTTTTTCCTGGAAAGTACTTTGGTCAATCATGCTGGTTTTAAACCTTTCATGCGTGAATTATAACAACCTCAATCAGTATTTTTTTCCCCAAGTATTTGTATTCATCTTTAGGCATGAAAAAAAAGATTGTGAACTTCATTTTTTTAAACATGTACTTTTCAAAGAGTTTTTTACATGTCCACTTAGGTGGACAACAGACGTTTTGACTTGTGACTTTGGTACGGAGTGACACATCAGTGTCCAATGTAATGGTTTATGCGCAAGTATACCATCAACACTGACACAAATACAAGAAAACAGCCTTTCAATAGCTGTCCACTGTAGTGACCACTATGCATGAAAGGGTTAAAGTGCTCTATAAATAAAGTTGGTTTGGATTGGATGCTCCTAGTGCAGTTTTTGTGTTGCTGTAAATGTCATAGGTTTTGAAATTTGCAGTTAAGGAGTCAGCAGAGCGTTGGCACTTAGCGACTCCACTCTGTAACTTCGTGGCTGAGTTGCTATGGTTCCATAAAAGGTTTTAACTTTGCAATTATATCACTACATTTGATCGTGGAATATCTAGGAGGGACAAACCTTGGCAAACTTATTGTTATTGATCTGATTATTACTGATCTTATTACAATACAAAGCTCCAATCCTGAGCTCTTTTAAAAGATCCATTCTTTCACAAATATTTTTAAAGGCAGACTGCATTGCTAGGTGCTTGATTTTAAACACATAGTGTATCTTTATTGTACAGGGCTACGTTTGAATATTAGTAGAACTCTGATATGTGAAATATAAAGTCATAGCCAGCTTTTTAGGTCAAATTTAAAGAGATGAACCAATAAAGGTTAAAAAAGTGACAAAACTCCAGAAGGTCACTGTGCTTACATAAAAGTATTATAAAGTAATAACTCAATATAACAGAGTAAGCCAACAGGAAAACCCCATGTTAATCTTTTTTTTTATTTTTTTATCACCCTCTCATCTGAAGAATTTTTTTTCTGCTCAAGCACAACCGAGGTACACGCTGTTAAACTGAACTGGGACGGCATAATGCATGAGAAGCAGGGGACCCATGATCTCCAGTTTGTTATAGCACCGAGAATCCACAATCAGCATTTTCATTGCATACACAAACATCAGTCAAACTCACTCATTGTCACTTCTGTCTTTATGAGGATTCACACGGACATAATTTTCTAGCCTTTTAGAGTTAAATTCAAATTCCAACCAGAAGTCTAAAATTAAGTTTTTTCCATTAGTTATCCACAAGGTCATAAAAACATATTTAAGATTAAAAAAAAAGTCCAATAAATATACCACATACTCATTAGATACTCTCACACACACACACTTATTTAACTGCATAACTTTATCACAAAATCATACAATGTAAACCCAATAAGCACTCTCCAGGAGACACATACTGATTGAGTCCAACTATTTGTATGAGTGTGTGTGTGTGTCTGTGCATGTAGCTGTCAGTGCAGGTGTATTTGTGTGTGGTTGTTTGCTTGTGTGTCCTACCAGAATGAGCAGGCAGTGCGAGGAGAACTCCTGGTGAGCCGGGATGGTGGAAAACACAGAGAGGACTAGACATCCGAATACCAGGATGAACCTTTGAAGACAAAACACACACACACACACATATTAACAGAAAACATATATGTGTAATAAAGGTGATTTAGACTTTCATGAAAGTTTAGACTCGTTAGCTCAGGTTAGCTATTAATTTCTGACAAAACAACGTTTAAAGCTTCCTTTATTTTATTACAGCACTGTGAATGGAGGGAAAGCAAAGAAATAGTTATCACAGTAACAATAACACAAGCTTAACAAGCAACTGAAACACTCCTTAAAAGATTGTAAATACATTCTGTTGTTGACTAAGAATAATGCCTTTAATGAGAAGCCATTATATTAACTTCCAGCTTAATATTTTTTATAACTCTACTAGAGCAGGTTGGCATGATTTGCTGTTTGAAATTATGTTTCTTCCTTCTTCAATGATCCTTAGCTGGTCGACAATGGCCCTTCAGTTCATTTCATATACCATGAAGTATCTGTGCCTCTTTGAGAGAAATTGCTTCTGATTGGCTGCGGCTTGTAAACAGAAAATGTGTCTGAAAGTGAGCATTTGGAGCTCCCTGAAGCCTGAGTTTTTGGCTAATATAGATTTTATAAACACTAAACTTAGTATTTATATTTCACAGGAAAAAAACACACACAAACAACAACAGCAAAAAAAGAGCTAAAATATCAATATAAGGGGGTCCACTGGAATATCTGTATGTCAGAGCTGATAACTACTGTAAAGCTCGAGTCATAATCAGAGTGGAAGTGCGGGGTATGGATCTGGAATAACATGGATGCACTACCACAAACGCATTGCTTCAAATTACAACATAGACACAAACTACATCACTGCTGCCCACAAGGAAACCATTCAGTCTCTTGTAAGTCATATGGCAACTTGTTTAATGAGCAAATACCAATTTAAATTCATAAGGCAGCTTCCAGGCACCATATGCACTGGCTCGCAGTCCCGGCCTACCGTTCTTAAGAGTAACTCTGAACTGTTTGTTTTTTTCCAAGATGCCATCTGTCTTTCTGATATTTATGTATTTATAGTCTCATTCCCACAGATTTTTAAAGGTTTGTTTTCCATGTACGCACCCGTCTTCCAGTCTTATTCCCTTTCTCATTTTCGGAACCCTCGCTTTTACTCTTACTCGTCTCTTTAATATACCAAATTCTTTACTGATCCCTCCTGCATTGTTTCCCTTCTCACCGTCCATCCTCCGACTGTAATCTCTCCTTCCTTCAGACTTCTGTTTCTCTGGACACATTTTATTTTCGCTCCTGGCTTACTTGTATGATTGATGTCAGGATTTATTTTCCAGTAGATCCACAAGGAATATGAAAAGTGAGGTGAATGTTCATGTGTGTACCTGGCTGCGTGCTTCATAGCAGCAGAGGACTGATGGTTCTAACTTCCAGCACACATCTGCATCTGATACTGGCTCCTTGTCTAATAGCCCTTTACTGTCATGCAGACAGACAGCATGAAGAGCACATTTAAAAACAGCATCCAGTTGTGAAAGAGAAGTTTGTGTGTTGTTGGTGTGTGTGTGTGTGTAGCCACTGATACTCAGGATAACTGGTTAGGAAAAGTAGAAAACCAGGCATAGGTGGTCCTTTAGACCAGGTCAGGACTTTAACATGACTTTCCTGATGATTGTTGTTAGGCGTTAGCAGTTTGGGAAGCTTGCGGTGGATCAGTTCTATCTCTCTGCTCCACCTCATTCACTGCAGTGATAACACACTCCCAGGCATGTGTTTGGCTTTGTTTGCCAACCCACTAATTTGACCACTAAAAATTATGTGCTGAATGGCTCCAATCAGTCATCTTATCTTTGAAAAAAAAAAATTGCTTTACCCTTTAGGCTGATGGTTATTTCTGACTCAATCCTATTCCTTGTTGATAATACATAATAAGAAATTAGATGGCAGGTTATGTCATCTTAAATCAATACCTGGGCATTTAAATGCAAGGTTTGTTTTTTTCTCTCCTTATATTAATTTAATAATTTTTATATTTTGCAAGCAAGTAGCCAGAGTGGTCCTAAGCAATAGTTCACAAGGCTCTCTGAAGGTCCATTAAAGTTATTCTTTGGACACTGGTTACTTATTCCACTTATTTTCAGTCCAGTACTTGACCACGAAATGGTTTTTGTGTTTTGTTTTTTTTTTGTTAAGCAACTTCACACTGGCCTATTAATCCAAGCATAAAAATGCAGCTAAAGCAAGGAATAAACCAGTGCTGTATCTACACAAAACAGACAAACGAGCAAATCCCAATTTTAAATCCTATCTTTAGACACTTTGATACCAGCGGCCTGCACAAAAAACACATTTGTTCTCATTTCTTTAGTGAATGAAAGATACGACAGTTTGACAGCAAAAAGAATAATATTCTAGAGTCATTAGATAAAGATCCTTTACAACTTTTGAGGAAACTGGACAAGAAGTGGCAGAAAACCCATCAAAAGCCTGACATGAAACCTGAGAATTACACACTGCGCTTGAGTTGATCGGTCCTCCTTGCTGAAGACCTCATCAGAAATGATGTCAGTGAAAGAGAGGCTGTTACATGTCTTCCAGACTGTGTTTGTGTTTACTGTTTCCCTTTAGATACACAGAATACAAGCTGGTGCCAATTTGGAGTCTTCAGCTCTGATTGGATAGAGGATCATTTGAAAGGACCAACCAGGATTAAGGACTCTCCCTTAAAGGAAACTTACCTGTGGTTAGACTCTCGCTCTCTCCTCACTGATGACTGCTTGGCGCACCGGTGGTGCTGCTCTGCCTTCACATGTAGGTTTTTTTCTGTTAGACACAACCTAATGGTACCTTTCCCCCAGCATTTTGTACAGTGTTGAATAGGTTTTGGAGACAAAAATGTTTTCCCCCCCCCCCACTTTTACAGGGACTGTGGCTGTACCGGTACTCCCCCCTTCCAACCAAGGGTCGCAACATTGGCAGTCAAGAAGGAAAAGGAAGGAAAATGGGAAATGTAAAATTTGATGGGTATGCCAAATTAGATAAAAAAACTGTACTGAAAATGAGTGTCTTATAAAATAATGAACCCAAATGTGAATTTTTGGTTTAGATCAATATGCGTGGAGGAGATCAGTAGAGCTGGATACAACAGTGTAAACAAAATGATGGGATTATGAATGCAGCAAAGCATCATCACATTTTCATCCACCATGCGATACTATTTAGAAAATGTCTGCTTGGCAACAGCTTAATTTTCTCCAGTGTGGCAATGATCCCAAACAGACTGGCAGTGCAGTTAAAGCATAACAATGGAAGGACACACAGAGGAGCACTATCAGTCATGAGCTGGCCTCCCCAGAGCAGTGAGGCATCATGATGACGGAGCGAACTGCAGCAAAGATTCAAAGAGAAGCTTTGGTCTGTCCTTCAAAAAGCCTGGAGAAGTTCTCCTGAAGACTACAAAAACACTTTCTGTAAAAGCAGTGTGGTATATTCCAGATCTCTTGTTTATGGAAGAGACCAGATCAATTTCTCTCTCTCTCTCTTATTGGATGGATGCATTTATGTATCTGTGCAGAAGGTAAAACTGCTACTCATTACTTTTACTTCTACTACTCCTCTCCTGTCTCACTTATGTTTACTTTATGAAGCAAAATATCTTCGTAGCTTGTAACATATCCTTCAAGTGTGGCCATTTAGATTCTAAAGAAATATTTCCTCTAATGTGGCTGCACAAAATGTTTTATTCATTGCTAGAATCCTATGAATGCTTGTTTCATTAAATTATTTATTTATTTAGGCTGGTGAGTCCTGAATTTCAGCATGTAATTATTAACACAAAGACAAAAGAGTTTCTGAATCATGTGCACTGGTTTCAGAACATTTTATAAGGTAATATCCCAGAAATTGGCTTGTAACTTCAGAGGTAAGCAGTAGCGCTCTTCTTTGTCTTGCGATCTAGCGACCTTTCAGCCAATCTGACACCTTTTAGAGACGGATAGCTTCACTAAACATGGTACTTTGAAAATTGACTTATAAAAGTTTTTCAGAGACGTCTAAAGTCTGCATGCAGTGGTGTATATGTAGGCCTTATTCCGCACACTATGTCTTAGAAACATAAAAATGCATCACTAGCACATCTTAACTGAATAAATGAAACAATTGTGTGTTTGCATTGGTACTCTTTATAAAAGCATGTAATTTTAGAAGTAATGATATGTACAAATTATACTGAGATGGGATTCGAAATAGCCAGCCTTGGTAGCTGAGCGGCGGCCATGACCTCCACTCCTGGCCACTGCCGGGCTCACAATGCACCCGACCCCTACGGCGCTTCCTGCAGGTGGTAGGCCTCCAGGAAAATGGACCCATGTCCCTTTTTCGGGCTGTCCCCGGCCAGGCCCAATAAACTAAGGCCCGGCCACCAGACGCTTGCCCTTGGGCACCCTACTCGGGCCTGGCTCCAGGGCGGGACCCCGATAACCCTATCCCAGGAAGGGTGAACTGTTCCCTCGATGTTCTTCTTATAGGGGTCTTTTGAATCACTCTTTGTCTGGTCCCTCACCCAGGACAAATTTGCCATAGGAGACCCTACCAGGGGGCAAAAGCCCCAAGACAACATAGCCCCTGGGATCCCTGGGACACACAAACCCCTCCACCACTATAAGCGATTCGCGGAGGGGCTCAGAGTAGAGCCGCTGCTCCTTCACATCAAAAGTGGCCAGTTGAGGTGGTTCGGGCATCTGACGAGTATGCTTCCTGGGCGCCTCCTGGTTGAGGTGTTCCAGGCATGTCCCACTGGGAGGAGGCCCCGGGGCAGACCCAGGACACGCTGGAGAGATTATATCTCTCGGCTGGCTGGAGAAAGCCTTGGTGTTCCCCCGGACAAGCTGGAGGAGGTGGCTGGGGAGAAAGTGGTCTGGGCTTCTCTGCTTGGGATGCTGCCCCCGTGATTTGGCCCCGGATAAGCAGAAGAAGATGGATGGATGGATGGATGGGATTCGAAATTGGTTAATGTATTTTTCTCCAAGATTTCTTGACTTAATAAAGTGAAGTAAATTCCAGTGTTCAAATGTAATTTCCATTGTGTATTAGACAATTGCATATTTTTTTAAGATGTTTTCATTTTTTGTTCTCATGTTTCTGCTATTTTCTTTCTAATCACATTTCAGTACCAGGCTTTGAAAGTGAAAGCGTACAAGCCAAAGTGCATACTGAACGGTTTAGTATACTGTGTGAAAATAGAGCAATGAGAGACCTTGATTACAGCCCTCGGCAAAATCAGACCATCAGTTGAAAGTGAATAGCTGCTGCAATTTACAATCGGGGACTACATGAATAACTTCAGAAACACACGTTATTATTCTTTGATGTTTATAACAACACAAACAGCAGAGGCCTTCTCATTGAACACTCAAAGCTATATTTACAATGGCAACACTTTTCCTTTTTGAGGAGGGGAGATACAAAGATCACCCATCACATCAGATAGCTCTTTACCATTTGGTGGACAGGTACTGGTTCTGTAATTTCAGTCATCAGATGATTATTGTTTAGACATGCTGATGAGAAGAAGGCATGACTGCGGGTTTTCTGAGACAACTGTGTGATTATGAATAATGAAAAATTCTAATTAACTCTTGGCTTTCTGTTTTAAAAATTGTCATAACTTTACATCACTCATCTGAAATCAGCATAGTATCAACATTGCTTTAAGCATCCAGGAACAGTGTGTGTCTTCCATCTGTTGGATCTTATGTAGGACATCAGCTGATGGTGAAATTATTTAGTGGATGCAGGCAGACATGACGAACAGAGAGGAACTGATGAGAGATACAGTCGATAACACTGTTAAACTGAGTAGTTCCTTGGTGAATGTGCCACTTTTTAGAGATCGCTACAGAAATAAAGTGGAAATGCTGAGATCTGTGAGGCTGATACTATTGCAAATAACTTAAACAGATATATGTTTTAATGACACTGTGTGACCTCCACTGTGTGAAAAACAGATCCGGTGGGTTTAAAAAGCAGCTACTTGTCCCAAAAGATATAATTAAATTATTACTGACACTTTGTCCTGACTTTGCAAATGTAATAAATGTTGGCAGCTGACTAGCAGTGCCGAAACTCGTCCTTGCTTGAAAACGTCTCCATGTAAGTGTTTGGAAAAAAATATTTTTAGCATTTGTAAAATGCTCCATCATATGGCATTTCTTGTAAACACTTATATAATATGCCTGTGTGTTTAGTATGAAGACCTCAATGTTATTGACTCAGTTTAAACTAAAGAATTCAAGGTGATGATAGACATTTGCACAAGTCTAAGCTTTCCATCACCTCATAGCTCTATATTCAAAAAAGACACAAAAGAAATACTAATTACCATATATCTTCCTTTAGTAGCCCGGGCGCTTATTCAAAAATTTATCCGGCCGGCCTGGCATTTAAAAGAGACCGGCGGTTGTTGGAGACCGCCCCTTATTCCCTTCTTAGACAGAATTGTCGGGTAATTGAGAGGGAAAGGGGATCCAGGCGTGGTTTTTAGACTGAGGCGCTCCAAAACAGTGCTCCAAAACGTATTCCAACAGTTCACAAATAATGCAGTTCCCAATTGGGCTCCTCCTTTGTTCCCGAGTGTCTCCTTGTCTGTGGAAGCCCAGTGCATGAGTGGTGCTCCACGAAACTTCTCTCTGCCCGACTCTCCAGGAGAGGACGTAAAAGACCAGAAAATAAATGGCCTGCATTTGTACAGCGCTTTACACTACAATCAGTCATTCACCCATTCACACACTGGTGATGGCAAGCTACATTGTAGCTACAGTTGCCCTGGGGCGCACTGACAGAGGCAAGGGTGGTGGACACTGGCGCGCTTACCATCACCATTAGGCAAACATGGGGTTAGTATCTTGCCCAAGGATATTTGGCATGTAGACCAGAGGAACCTATCGAACCATCGACCTTCCAGTGAGGAGGTGACCCACTCTACCACCTGAGCTACAGCCACCCCACCTGAGCTACAGCCACCCCACCCCACAATCACAGTTAGCAGGTTCGCTAGCCGACAGTTCCAGTTCAGTGTAATAATCCCACTTTGACGGTTGCCGCGCATCCAGCTTAAATGCTGCTGGTCGTAGATGACGGCTGATTGGAAACAGCTGGCCAAGTGATGAGATGCGGGAGGGCCGACAACAGCGCAGAGGGTTTTTTTCTTTTTTTTTTTTGAGCGAGGTTCCAGTCACACTCAATGCGGTTTGCCAACCGCCAATATAATTTAAAAAGAAGATGAAGAAGACAGCGCGGAGGAACTTTCGGGTCGAAGGTCACTCGGCTACTATTGGAGACCGGCGTCTATTGATCGTGGCATGTTTTCAAACCCGCGTTTATTAGAAACCGGCATTTAAAAGAGACACGCTACTAATGGAAGATATACGGTAATAGTAACTCTAATATAAAGCATGAAGTGGAAAAAAAAGAATACTCTTGATTTGGGGGGACCTTAATGTGTGTCGTCTTATATAGTTGACAGAGTAGTTGTTGCTAAAAACATAGCTGTTTACTGACATTAGCACCTATGAATCACTTCATGTAACTTTAGAGTCCATTCCATTTCGCAGTGTTCCTCTTCAGAACATTTGCTGTCGATGTCCCAGTTTGTTAGATGTTAGCTAACTTTGTTTATTAGATTGCTCCACTGCATGCTGGCCAACTTTTGCATCACATTGTCAGACCAACATGTGGTTAAGTTGGTGCTTGACACTCTCAGTGGAGGATTGCCCCCTTTGGTGCACATGACACAGACCTCTTACTTAATGCTGATGAACAATCTGAGGAACTGCACACACACATATACATACTGTATACCCATGCACACACACCTTTAACACTCCTCCACAAGCTGACAACAATACCAAAAAGCCAGGGGAGTGAGGTGAGTATGTGGGTAATCAGGTCCCTGGAGATTTGCAGCCTCGACTCCCAGGGCGGTTTCATTACAAACATGAGATCTTAAAATAGAAACAAGGTAAGTAGGCTACAACGGGAAACAAACAGTAGCTGCACAGCAGTTTCCAATTTGATGACTTTTAAAAGTTGTTCCTTCTTGAAAATGAACCAACTGCTGATCTTGATCTTGATATAACAGCTTCTCAGTAATATATACTTAAGGTTTCAGGTGCTATTACTAGTGTGTGTGTGTGTGTGTAAATATAGCAAAATCTAAAGCTACGCAATTTGTCATTTCTTCCAAATATGTACAGGTAACTAGAAAGATTTCAGCTGATTTATTTATGGGAAATTACTTTTTCACTTTCAGATTCATGTGTAAATGGAACAAAATTTCTGATATCCTCAGTGTATAATGTTATACACTGACATGAACAATGCACATATAGTCTTGACACTGGAGAGAGAACCACTTGACTTTTCTCTTTTCTGTGGATAATAATTTGTTTCTGACGGGACATGGAAAGTGGAAGAAGATTGAAAGTCATCGAGCAGCTTATGGTAAGATGTGTGAGTGTGTGTGAAGCACAAATATGTTTGTGAGATGTAAAAGCTTGCAGTATGCACATACTAACATGATGTGGTTGGTTTTAAACAAGTGTGGGGAGCAGCAAAGTAAGAGAGCACGCATGATGTTTTTATAATTAAATAAGAATCTGAGCATGGATGGAGAAAGTGTGGTGTGTTTCTGTGTGTGTGTGTGTGTGTGTGTGTGTGTGTGTGTGTGTGTGTGTGTGTGTGTGTGTGTGTGTGTGTGTGTGTGTGTGTGTGTGTGTGTGTGTAGGGGGGTGACAGACTACAGCTGTGGGGAAGAAGCTGTCCCTAAGCCTGGTTGTTCTTCTTTCAGTGGTCCTACACCTTCTCCCAGAAAGAACAGGGACAAAGTTTATTACCCGGGTGGGTGGAGTCCACAGTAATGCAGCTGGCCTTCCTTCTGGACGTGGCCAGCATACACTGGCTCCAGATCTGAGAGAGACCGTCCCATAGAGCCCTATGTTGTTCTCACTAACCTGGCCTGCAGCTGCCATTCCAGACGGTTATACTAAGACACAAGATGCTTTTTTATTAAATTTCTGCAGAAATTCACCTACAGCCTTGAAGAAAGTTAGTTTAAGCTTTCTGGAAAAAAAAGAGCCTTTGCTGGTCCTCCTTTTCCAGGTGAATGTATATTTAGGTGCAGGTCAGATCAGCTGTGACATGAATGCCCTAGATCTTGATGTTATTTACCTGCTCTACCTCACCTTAGTGTATAAAGATGTTGGGTCTTCCAAAACACTAAAGAAATCATGAATGTTTTCTGATGTATACAGCTAAAACAGAGTTCACATACTGTTGGGACATTATATGGTTGACATTCGTGTTCTGTCTGTGGGGCATTGAGCAGACGCTAGCAAAAGTAGCAGCACACTTCTTGACGTCTTTTCTAAGACATGTTTGGATCATTTGTGCAAGTGTACTTCATCTCACTCAAGTTCTCAGACGTGCCCATTTCATCTGACTTAAAACCCAAATAATCTCCAATGAGATGTTTTTGAAAGGAGCAAGTACACAAAGGCTGACAAGGCTGGGGGGTTTATTCGCATAAACTCTCAAATAATAAATACTAAGTGCAAAACATGAATTCCTTTCTCTTCTCATTTGCTTTCACAGTTGATTTTAAAACCTCATCTACGCAAATGTTTCTCATCGTTTCTCTCACAAGGAAAAAAGACGTTTAAGTATTTCCTGTCCATTAGGCTCCTGACTCGGTGAGAAATCCTCTCTGTAATATCACTCATGAAAGCCAACTAGATTATGAATAATTTAACACTGTTTGCACTTGTCATACAGAAAGTGACTGGCTAGCTGGCCGATTTGCTTCTTGGCTGGACTCACGGTTCACAACTGCAAGCTAACACCCAGCTTGGCTGCTGTCAAGCCACACAACACCGTGCCTTGTGAACGCCAAACACCATATGTGCGTGACACCAGGCTTGAGCAAAGGGTACCGCATACACATCCAAACATTACACGCCTCAAGCAAAATGTGAGGGCTTCAATCATATGCACACGAAATCACAAGCACAACAAACCCCCAAAAAAATCTAACACAAACTAGCACACAAAAATATCCAAAAGAATATTTCATATAAATAAAACTCACTAGATTGGGGTAAAAATGTGAACTCTTATACATTATGTATGTGGTATAAATCATGACTGTGTCCCTTCCCCAAATGATGAACTGCTCCCCTCAGGCTGGGAAAGCTGGTGTCCAGATGCTGAGGAAGCAACATTAGCTCAGGACTGTAGACGGAGGCAGTGCTGCAGTCCCACTCCTCTCTGTTCACATCCTCTCAAACCTGATTGTGTAGGTTTTGCATATTTTGGTCCAAACTGTGCTTACTGTTAACAAGAGACAGCACGATGACCCAAACCAGTTATGTTTACTAAGAACTGTTTTTGAACACTACAACTGCCAAATTGAAGCATGCTTATCTGGATAAGGGAGATGATTCGTCAATTCAAGGCAAACAAACTGGGATTGAAAAGTGACTAGAAGAGCCAGGCCACATTTGGTGGTAGTCAAGCTCATACTAAGTACAATTGCATGGTGTCATCCAACTGTCTTTGCTCCACAAGAGTACCAGCATGCAGCATCAGGTGTGCTTTCTTTAACACCAGAAAATAATGGGATCCACTTGAAAACCCTTTGTGGTTTAGGCGAGATTAGAATGAAAATAGAGGCACAACATAAATGTTAGCTGCTTAAAATTAGCTGCACTTTCTGATTACTAGGATAATCTCACAAACGCTTTGTACTGGGGAGCTAGCAGGTTTAAGACCAGGTAATGTCTGATCCAGTGGCACCTTGCATTTGTTTTCTCACGTGTATCTCTGTTGGGCAAGTCTTAGAAGAGGCAAGGGCTGCAGTGCATGTGGAAAGCTTTAGAAGGATAAAACCATTTTCACACATACTGGGTCTTTTCTGGCATTTACCTGATGGAGAAAGCAAACGCTGCTGTTGAATCAGCCACTAAATGGAAACCAGTCAGTACTGCGCATTTTAGAATAACACGGAAAAAATTTAGAGCAAGCAAGTTTTCAAATAGTCCAGATATATCAAAACAGAAAAACATCTACTGAGTTCAATGTACTGTAATGATACTTCCTTAGCACTTCTCATAAACAACTCAGACATTCAGCCTGAGGGGGAAGGGGAAGCATATGCACACAGGACTGCTAATTCCTGGAACTCCTCTCCAGTCACTAATAAATATTAACCCTCTCGATAATAGAGAGATAGGTTAATTTGACAAACCAAGCAAAAATGCTTTTATCACCTTATCATATTGTGCTGTCTTCACAGAGCAAATGTTTCTACTTTCACACATTTTATAACCTTTGAACCAACAATACAAACTCGTGTCACACTGCACTACACTTCTTAGTGTATTCTGCGTCACATTTTTAAAGAGCACCGACTTGGCAAAGTGGTGTTTCTTTGCTAGGTGAACGTGTTTCAGAGGCGTTTGCTTACCTGTCTCTGCCATCTCATGCAAAGTGATCATGGAGTAAGGGGGCTCTTGGTCACTGAAAAACAAGGCACAGTTTTGTTTTTTTTTTGTTTTCACGTTACCTAAAAATAACAAACTTATGTGTGCACATTCAACACAAATGTAGTGATGCTCACTAAAAGCACTCAACCAGCCAAAGTGTTTGTGACCCTGTGATCACAGCATCTGGAATAATATCAACAAATGACTCATGTCTTTGTGCGTTTCTGTGATCACAGTAATGGATATGGACAACAGTGTTATCCTGTGGAGAGGCTGAAGCGAGTGTACAGTTGCGATGCATCTCGTTCGGTGCGTGTGACTGATGATAATGCTACTATTACCATTACTTATTGTAGCTTATTCCAAGAAAATCAAAGCTGCTGTCACAATGGCCGGCCACAGACTCAGCTTAACTCTCAGATTTCCTAACATTACTTAGTAATACTGCAAGTGAGACGTCTTTCATTAATTAGTCAAACTGTTTACACACAGTTGGAATACATGTACATGCATGTCTTAAACACAGCCATTGTCAAAGTGAGATTATGCAATAGTATTTTAAGTGTACTTTTTTTTCACCAATACATCAATATGAAGACAAATACTGAACCTGTAAAACACAGTTAGTCCAGTACTATTTTAAACAGGCTTTTCTGTGTCATGTACTGTTACACTGAAAAGGTTTACTTATGTGGCAACCCAATGTTACAACAAATGTCAGTGATGTTAAGTGAAAAATCTGGAAACAAAGAGGGGCAACTGAACAAGTGGCTGAATCAGACAGAACATGCTGTAAAAGACAACATCAAACAATCAAGAAGCTGTGATGTAAAAACGGTTCTGTTGCTTTTAAGTACAAACTGAGACGTTTGCACAGAAGGCTTTTAAATGGTGATGAAAAACTACAAGGCTACATAGAAGCTGTCATTTGGTGTATACCAAGGGACAGTTGCATAGATCTGATACAGAGGCATAAAGGGTTGCACAGATCTGTACAAATGGCCCCAGTGGGCATGAAACACTCTGTAAACGCTCTCTTTTCTGATTATCGACAATCGCAAGGAAATCACTTTTCCTTGGAAGAGTCTCTTCTTATTGCATAAACTTCAGAAACATGACTCACTATACTATGCCTCAAAATGCAAGTGGTTTCTTCAACCACAACAAATAGGTGGAGGAGGTGGCAAATGAAGGAAAATGCCTTGACATATATAGAGGAA
Organism: Pelvicachromis taeniatus; assembly: GCA_015108175.1. Lineage (NCBI taxonomy): Eukaryota > Metazoa > Chordata > Actinopteri > Cichliformes > Cichlidae > Pelvicachromis > Pelvicachromis taeniatus. The sequence continues at coordinate 8,787 of VURO01029995.1, read as the reverse complement.
ACACATAGTTTTAAAGCAGTGGAGCAAGATTTCAAAGCAGGAAGAAAGAAAAAAGCAATGAACAGAACAGAGTCCTCTCTTATTGGGTTCGACGTATTCAAAGCCACAAGTTCTACAATTAATGCTCACAACTGCTGCTCAGAGCTCTTAATCACCTTTGTTTTAAACAGGCTTTTGTGCGACATTACTGATTTTTTCATGAATAAGCTGCAATGGCGCACTTTATTATTATTAGCCTTTTCTTTATGAGAAATCCCAGTTTCATGGAAAAAGAATAACTCCCCAGTTAATTGTTATAATACTACAAGAATAACACTGAACCCTAATTGAGACAACAAACACTACAGCAGGTTCTGAAAGAGGAAGAGCGATTTGACAAGAATGATATGAACAGCACATTAATGTGCTGGCACTGGCATTGTTAACATTACAGGTTGACCTTTTTCGAAGAAAAACAACAACAAGAATTAAGACCGATATTAATTTAAGAGCTTTAAGAGTTTTCATTTTGTTTTCCTTAATTAAGTTATTGTTGGCATTTTTCAACTTACTTGTCTACAAGTGTCCTGATGACAGCCAGCGTGTCCAGCACCAGGCCATCTACATTCTGCTTTTTCCGTCTCGGCTCATGAGGTCCTCGCCCTCGACGAGGTGGCCTGACTGGATCCCTGGGCCGACTGCTCCGAGCCTCTCCGGCATCGGCACCGACACCTGTACTGTGATCCACCCGCCTAGCTTGTCCTCGGGTTGCTCTCGATGAACCATGATGTTGGTCCTCCAAGTCACTATCTTCTCGACATACACAGCTGTTACCCATGGTTCCAGAGCTGGAGACCAAACTGGCAAGTGTTTCCCAGAATGGATGAAGGGACTTTGAGTAAGAGAGGAAGAGCAGAACCTGTACAAGGCTCCTGCAGGCACAGAAAGTAATCCAGGCGGCTACTATCATATCATTTGGAGAGCTTGGTTTTGGGGGGTTCTTGTCCCTGTGGGCTGGGTGGGGCCAGTGCAAATGATCATACTGTTGCCAAGCAGAGACTTGTGTGGGACTAGTGATGTATGGCTACTGAAATGAACCAGGAAAGGTCTGGTGATACAGCCAGGAAAGCTCGGAACATCACAGACAGCCCAAGGCTTCAGTAAACCTCTCATCCCTGTGAAGGCAACACAAACACAAAACAGAAAGCGTTTAGCTCAGCCTCTAACTGAATCTGTCAAGTGCGACCAGCAGCAAATATTTAGACGGAAACGACACACCCCGTACGATAAATGTCAACACCTTACAGAAGTTAATTATTAAAATTAAACATTACCCCCCTTTCCCTCAACAAAACAGCCACTAAACGACGTTAAGTTGTTTCAATCTATAGTTGCGCTGCTCAATTAAAAAGGCACAGTGTATCACATCGAGCTACTAAACGATGACACGTTTTAGTATTGTTGATAAACAACAGCTTTTCAGTTAGCTGACTAGCAAGCTAGCCACCCACAAAGCAAGCAGTTGTCACGTTAAAAGGGAAAACCAAGTTTCCCAAAGTTGTTCTTGTCATTAAAAGCTACAATGGTTCCAATTTAAACTAAATACATACTTACGGTGCTATCCTGTAAAACAAACACCATTCAAAGCGCAGTCGAGCCAGACCAAAGTAGTTAACAAACCAGAGTGCTAACAAGGTAGCTGCGTTCTGTATGAGCTAGCCTCCTAGCTGTTAGCTTCGATAGCCGGACCCTCCTCCGATTCTCCTGTCGGACTACACAAGTTGGGTAACGGGAGGAACAACGAGCTGAGCGTGGTACTCGGGTATCAGGACACGTTTACACAACCCGTCAATATTCCGCCGTAACACGCTTTCACTGAAGTAACACAATAACACAGTCATAGCGTACACATTTTAAACGACGCTACTAACGAGCGCTAGCTGGTCGCTAAGTTCCGTAGCGCTGGCAGCTAAAAGGTTGGTCATCGTCAGCTGTGGATGCGGAGGCGAGACTGGAGGAGGATTTCTCTTTAATGTTACGTGAACATACGATTTCTGCCTAATGCTTTTACTTTTTCACTTACACATATTTATGGTCTATTATAAGAAATATATAAATTATTTAGTTTTAAAAAAGGAAATCGACTGTGCAACACCAAGGTTAATCAGAATCCCTAAGGAAATGATGTGGGTTACAGTTGCTCCAAGACAGTAACAGACTAAACTATTTAAACAATACAATGTTACACATTCTACACATTTAAGAAAAATTATATATACGAGTCGTTCAATTACAAATATCAAGAATTTACAGAGGTGATTATACATTAATATCAAGAATATTGACAAGAAAATCACAGAGGCGGAACAAATATGATTGACATTTGAGTGTGAAAGAAATGGTACGTTACACCTGAGTCCAGCACAGCAGAAAGGGACTAAGACTTGTAAATTTGACCCCCTTTCTACATCTAGTGGCAGCAATAATGAACGAAATTTCATTCGTTCAGCCTGAAACATTTACTAAAGTGACCCCCCCCTTAAAATAAAAGAAAGAAAAAACAAACATTACAATTATTATATCTATTTTTAAAATCAGTTACTATCTAATTAGATGGACTTTAAAGCCGCCAATGTGAGTCAGATGAAGGAATTTGTGTATTTCTATACTGACAATGGCAGCAGAGTTTAATTGACTCTCCGAAACATCAATTAAGGATATTTTATCTATTTAGTAATATCAGATGGAATATGTGTTTTTAATTAATCAGAGGTTCAAAATAATATATACATATATTTTCAGCATGCAAGGGTTAAGCAAAAATAAATCAATTCAACACCTAGGAATCAAAACATATAAGCTCACATGTACAACAATGTCATTTATTTCACACATGTGTGCACATATTGAATACTACAGACATTACATATGAGAGTTATGCTTTTGTTTTTTTGTTTTTGTTTTTTTCAAAAGGCATGTGCTGCAAAGCAGTCAGTCACACACCCTGCTACGGTCCAGGGATGTATTAAAGGAGTAGTTCCGATACATTCCAGCATTCCTCAGATCTGTGGTGTATCTATCCGATAACGGGTGGAAAGTGCACGGAGAGCTTTCAAAGGTTGGAGGGAGGCAACCATAGTCGGCGGATGTGGTCTTATACATGATGTTTTCGAGCTTTGTTCCCGCTGCAGACATCAGACCTTTTACTTGTGGAGTTACCACGCAGGTGAAAATTGGGTTTCCAGGACTGGTTGTTTTAGTTTCTTCTGCCTGTTGCTTTGGAGAGACTGACATTGTTGATCTTCTATTTAAAAAAGGAGGGAAAAAAAGATTTAGATTATTTACACATTTACATTAGGCGTATATAGACTGAGTAATGGTCGATGGAGCGTTGCATGTTAGCGGGTATCGGAATAATTAGTTTTACACTGATTTAACACTGTATATATTTCAGTAATTACAAATAAATTATTTGAGAGCATAGAGCGACCCAGCGATCTTTGTATTTCACGTCTATTCATTTATTTTAATTTGACTTTCTGTCTAGCGTCAAATTTCTCACCACTGGATTTTTTTTATTTCCTGGACTGAAGCGTTGCTGTTTGCAAACTGCGATCTGATTAATATAATCACCTTAAATACAAGAACTCAACAAAATACACCGACTGGTCGCGGGTTGAAGAAAGAGAAACATGTGGTTACCATGGCAATGACGGACCGGGCGCAGACCTCATATAATCTCACGAGACTTTCAAAGAAAGCGCGAGAAGACGGGGCTCCGACTCTTTTGTACTGAAAAAAAAATACTACCCATCAGCAGCTGCTGGACAAAGTTTAAAGAAAAATTATAGCTACTGTCAGATATGAAGAAGACTTGATATTGGCAAAACAAAAAAAAAGTTAAGAACTTATATTTCCAAACTTTGGTTAAAATCAACCTTAAAATATTTAATAGTATCCCCCAGCTCACTGCACTAATCATTAACATTCAAAAATGAGCACTATTTTCCTTCAATTAAATACAGCACTGCCTTACTCTTCCCCTCTTCAAACATCTCCTCATACAAGAGTCCCGTATATCATATGTAATGGAGCTAACTGCCTCCTGTCACACATGCTCTGGACAGTCTCACAAACTAACACTAATCTGAGTAAACCTAGTTATAACACAACATAAAGAGACCTGATTAGAAGACCGAGAAGAAGAAATATACAGATTAGATGTGAAAAACAGGGGTTTTCTCTGCTACTGTTTGATGCTCATTAGAGAAAGAGTGACGGTATGCCTTACTGACCAAAACAGAGAAATATACCACAACCCAATGGGCACTTAGACACATACCACACACATTCATCCACACCAAAGACACGCACATGCATGCATGACATAGAAGACAGGTACATGAAACTGAACTAATCCTCACTTTAAATATATTGGAGGACTCTAAATGAGCAAAGACTGGTCATTATCTGCATACAGTTTTTAGGTCCCAATGATCAGTGAATCGGGTCATGTAGATAATGCTCTAAAATAACTCCTGATTCAAATGGCGCACAATGCTGTATACTATGGAGTATAAATGTCATGTAGCAGCCTAAATGTTGCTCTTGTGTAAGTCCACATATCTGGACTAGTGGCTGTACATAAACATACATATATATGTGGTACATATATACAACCTGTGACAAATTGTATTCTCTGGTAATATTTTTCTGTCGTGCCAATAAAACTCGTCAGATTCGTGTTTTCCAATGCACGTAAACGCATCATTCACTGCGTCATCAGCACGTGCCATCTGGTTACGTAGAATTACTGCGGCTGCTCTTCTCAAACAGCAGCGGTATTGTTCGCAGACGTAAATCTGTGTTGCTGTTGCTCGCTTGAGTTTGAGTCTCGGCGGGAGGATGGACAGTGAAATCCAGCGGGATGGGAGAGTCCTGGATCTGACTGACGATGCTTGGCGGGAAGACAGGCTGCCGTATGAAGACGTCACCATTCCTTTGGTAATGCTAAGGTTAACGTCACTACAGAAGCCAGAAATGTTGTTTGCAGGCTGTTCCGGCCAGTGCAGACATGAGAGGACACTCCATAATATTAAGCTTTTTACTTAATGTCAATGACACATATGGCTTGTGCTTTTCTGGGCTTACAAAAGATATCAGCTTTCTTATGCGCATGCTTACCCGCTTTGTCAAAAACAAACTATTTAATTCCGCCTAAAGAGCTGACACACACTCATTAGATACACCTTGGTATGGTTAAAGCCTTCAGAACTTCAACAAGCTGCTGGAGACATTTCTGAGATTTTGAACCATATTGACATGATAGCATCACGTCAATAGCATCAGTTGCTGTTGATTTGGCCCTCCACGATGCAAATCTCCTACTTCTACCACATCCCAAAGGTGGTCATTTGAGTGCTTCAAGAAACAAGTTTATTGATTTGATCTTTGTGACATGGAGTGTTATCCTGCTAAAAGAAGCTGTCAGCAGATGGGTACACTGTGATCATAATGGGCACGGTCAACAGTAATACTCAGGAAGGTAGGCTGCAGCATCAAATGATGCTCAGTTGGTATTAGAGGTCCAAAGTGTACCCAGAAAAGATCTCCCACACCATTGCACTACCAGCAGCCTGAACCATTGATACAAGGCAGGATGGCACGTTGTTGATGCCAGACTCTACCATATGAATGTTCCAGGAGAAATTGGGACTCGTCAAAGCAGGCAACATTTTTCCAGTCTTCTGTCAAAGTTTCACGAGCCTGTGTGAATTGTAGCTTTAGTTTGCTGCTCTTAGTTGACAGGAGTGGCACCTGCTGTAGTCTTCTGCTGCTGTAGTCCATCTGCTTCGAGGTGTGTTATGCGTTCAACGTTCTGCATGCTTGGATTGCTGTCGCCTTCCTGTCAGCTCGCGGCAGTCTGCCCATTCTTCTCCGATCTCTAACATCAACAAGACATTTTCACCCATTTTTATTTGACCTTAAATTCAAGTCACGGTTTTGTGGGAAAATCCCAGCAGATCAAACGCTGATAACCATGCCACTTTCAAAGTCCTCTAAGTCGCTTTTCTTCCTTATTGTGATGCTCAGTTTGGACTTCAGCCAGTTGTCTTGATGTAGCCTTTGAGTTGCTGCCATGTGATTTACTGATTAAATATTTGCGTTAGTTAGCAGTGGAACAGGTGTACCTAATGAAGTGGCTGGTGAGTGTATTGATCATGCTGTTTTGGTTTAAGCTCGGTATTTTCTCCCATCAAATATTCTTGAAACCAAGAGTGTCGATAAAAATGTGACTCTGTCTGTCTGTCTGTCTGTCTGTCTGTCTGTCTCTTTCTTTCTGTCTTTCTGTGTGTCTGTCTTTCTGTCTGTCTGTCTGTCTGTCTGTCTGTCTGTCTTTAAACACCATCTTATTGTTTGGTTTCTTCCAGAGTGAGTTGCCTGAGGCTGAGCAGGACAACGGGGGATCGACAGAGTCTGTGAAAGAGCAAGAGATGAAGTGGACGGACCTCGCCCTGCAGAGCCTACATGAAAACACACCGAGCACCGGAAGCTGAAAGACTAATACAGAATCGAACTGTAGAAATAAAATGCGCACACGTTGTGCGCACTGTGTGAATTTTGATACACGTCCGAATGTGCCGTTTCTTCTCAGCGTGTTGTGAGGCACACTGTTGAGTCTCACTATGAAACAAAAACACAAACCCTGGCATTTTATACTTGGCTGTGAACTATCCATCACTCTTATTACAAAAACTCTTATTATAAAACATTGTTTGCACTTGATGAAATGGTGATAAATTTGAGCAAATAGAGTCCTCCTGTTTGTATGTGCATTTATTAAACCTTTATGTCTGCAGCTTTATAACCAGGAACTCTGGCTTTGAACAGATCTAACCTCCTGAGTTTTTAACAACATCCTCTCACCTTTACTCATGCAATAACGCCATAACGATCCTGCAGGTAGTTTGGCCACTAGATGTCGCTGTACTATAAAAGCAGCCAAATTAATGGGAACTAAAGCTATATGATGTCTAAACACACTTAAAACACATCAATTAAACTTCAATTTTCTGCTACAGTTGTATGGAGCACCAGAATGTCGCCGTGCTACTTGACCCTAATGTTACTAATGCTAGTATGTTATTTAAGTATCCTTTATAGTTTCCGTCTGCTTTCCCAGCCTGGGTAATATCTAGCTAGGGCATCTCCATATTTCGTACCAGTTGTCTCTTCCTTCTGCTTTCGTTCATCAGCAGCATAATAACCTCTTAATGTCCAGAAATGGTATCCACTCCGAAGGTCCATCATCACTGTGTCTGTGCTGTCGTGAGCTTGTGAATCTGCTCACGCGGCCCCTTCCCCAGCAGTGCCGATGGGTGTCGGTACGAGCCTCCCAGGCGATCCCAGAGTGTGAAGTATTGCCCGTAATTGTAGTTGAAGTACAGGTGATGATCAACGTGGTGAGCGGCACCGTTAATCAGAAATATCAGCGGGCCTGGAAGGCGGTAGTCTCCATCGTGGATGGAAATGGTCCAGATGTTGACGAAGACAAAAAGGAAGAGGTAAACCATCTGTAATGTAAAACAACTCAAATGTCAGCCCGAACATTTCAGTTTGAAGATGACGGTGCACTTTCTCGATTTCAGCGAATTAAAATACACTTTGTCCACTCACAAGTTTTACTGCAGTTTAATAGCAGAAACTGAATGCACTCTTAGTTTACAGTATGACCTCAGATCTGGGATGTCAGTATTTCCTAGCATCAGAAGATGATCTGCACCTTGTGGAGAGGGAAGATGAAAGGGTAGATGTGGTACGGTAAGCTCTGCAGGAAGCCATCAAGTGGGTGGAAGGCATGACTGGCAAACGGTGTTGGTATCTTGAAGGTATGGTGCTGCTTATGTAAGTGCTGAGGGGGAGCAACACAAATGGTGTCAAGGTTGAGATTTGTATTTTGGTGAGAAAATACACAAGTCAAACAAGCTACTCAAAGCTGTGGACTTCAAATAACTATAAGAGAGGAAAACGTATATTGCACATTTACATTCACACCCACTGAGGACATACTGTGTGTTTTTGAGTTTCCTTCAGCTGCTCAGCTTTCGATTATGTGCTTAACCTAGCCGTGAGCATGAACGTGCTGAAAAGCCCAAAATGTCATGTAATCGTTTTTTCACGGGTTCATTCGTACAGGTGACCCCTTATACCACAGAAAGTCACCCACTGACAAAGCTAACTCACTGCCTGGGGCAGGTTTAGGTTGGCAGTAAAGATGCTGCAGCTCACCTTGTAAATGTTCTGATGGTGCATGGAGCGGTGAATCCAGTATATACACATGTCCGTAAAGAACAAGAAACCAGCGATGCTCACGAACAGTCCTGACCAGCCTGGAACAGAGATGTGCACACACGTTTTCTTTTTTGCAGACTCTTTTTAACTTTTCATAAATGATACGTTTTATTTCAGTGAGTTAGACACATGCAGCCTTAAAGTGGACACGATCATTTCCAGCCCCTTATTTTTGGATAAACCTAATTCACGTTATACTTGTCCTTAGTGGAGCCACTCGCTTCTCTTACTTTAAATCCCTTCCCTTTAAGGCAACTTTCATTTGATTGGCTGCCCCTCAGGAGCACAACTTTATGCTAAACACAGAGCTGAGATGACCATATTAGGGATAACTACTCACTTTGACAGAGTATTATATTACAGGAAACTGTCTGAGGCAGTGCACTGAGCACATGAAAGCTTGAGCTTTTGGGATGCCTTTAAATGTATTCTCAGTATTTGAGCCTTCAGCCGTGT
>VURO01029993.1:0-13230 GCA_015108175.1 Pelvicachromis taeniatus | reverse complement strand
AACAAAACTCAAAAGTACGTGGATTTGGTAACACAGCTCACCTCTCCTCCCTCATCTGAAGCAGTCAGAGATATATATATAGATATATATATATATATATAGATATATATATATATATATATATATATATATATATATATATATATATATATATATATATATATATATATATACATATATATACATATATATACATACATATACATACATATATATACATACATATATATATTTACATATATATACATATATATACATATATATACATATATATATATATACACATATATATATATACATATATATATACACACATATATATATACACATATATATATACACATATATATATACACACATATATATATACACATATATATATATACATATACACATATATATATATACATATACACACATATACATATATATATACACATATATATATATACACATATATATATATACACATATATATATATACACATATATATATATACACATATATATATATACATATATATATATATATATATATATATATATATATATATATATATAATAATAATAATAATAATAATAATAATTACTATGATAACGTTAATATTGGCCGTGTTATATGTACATTACCAAAGTGAGACGACACTGGTCTCATGAACAACGTTGTTAAAGTGACTGCTGAGGACAGAAATGACGTGTTGACAGTCCCGTGGTCTCAGAGACTCATCACAGCAAACAAACACATGAACAAAACATGTTCTCCTTCATTTCTGTCAAACACGAACCCCCTCTAACGGTTAGCATCATGGTTGCTAGGCAACCCCAGGAGCACGACGGAGGCTATCCCACTTTACAAGCTTCGCACTTATAAAGTACAAACTATAAGTACAGAAACACGAACGTAGCTCAGAATGGCGGACACACTCGGCCTCGTCGCTCCAGCTGTGAGTCCGTTACCGTGAACTATGGAGCGGCAGGTTTGGGCGGGAACTAAGCTGCACACAGCTGATGTTAGCCAGGAAAACGTTACACACCGACTGTAGTGGAGACAAAACACACAGTTTGTTGTGTGAACACGTCCAACATGAGCTGAACAAACAGTAAAGACAAAGAGCTACAGGAGGAAACAAAGCAAACTTACTGTTTCTCCACACACCAACAACGAGCTCCACTCCACACCTGACACTAAACACACACAGGTGAGCTGCTTCCTGGAAGGAGGCGGGGCTACACCCGAAGCAGGACCGGTGGGAGGGGGCAGATTTTCACAATAAGAGCACTTTGTTTTTTTAATTAATTTCACACTGATGATTTGTGATTGCGTAACTGTCTCATTATTATTTCATCTCTGAGCAGATTTGGTTCTTAATAAAATAATAAAGTGACTTTTTATAAGCCTACAAAGTGATAACTAACAAAAGTTATAAACCATCAGGAATTTAGAGGATTGACAGATTGAACTGTTGATAGAACAAGTTCTCAGAGTCCTGATTTTAAAGTGTCATTAACTACACGGACTGATGTGGAAAACTGCAGGCTCAACATGAAAGTACACTTAAAGCTTAATGAACTGTAACTATAACAGAGGTTTTTTTTCTAAAGTTCACATTCGACAGTCTGAAACAAACATTTAAATAATTTTCCTGCAGCAAATTCATTTCTTATTATATTATATTACGTTTTTTAAGTTGTTTGTTCTCTCCATCAGATTCGGAGGCCAGTCAGGGACCTCTCAGGGTTACGTTCAACACGCGGCCCAGTTGAGAACTGGACACTGCCCTGTCTATAACACCTGCTATAACCTGATCTGGGTTACCAATGTCTATGTCTCTAAAATCTAAACGCCTCCTCTGCAGTTCCCGCTCGGTCCTAAAAATTGATTGAATGCCCTATGCTGATATGCATTTATAAAATAAATAATAATCATAATAACTGATTTCCTTACCACTTATGAACTTTGTGAAGTTTACAAGGAACCATTGAGAACAGTCTCAAACATCAATGAGGAAACGTGTCTGTGAGTGAAAGAGACAGACATGTACACGCTGGACTATCTAACAGGACAACACTCTTTTCTTTTTTTATCAAAATGTGTTTATTATTATTTAAGTCATTAAGGAAAAAATACAACAACAACAAAACAAAAACAACATAAGAACAGAAAAAAACCCCAACGTCCAGAAAAAAAGGAAATAAATAAAATAAAATAGTAATAATAAATAAAATAGACCCCCCACACACACACACACACACACACACACACACACACACACACACACACACACACACACACACACCACCACCAGTCACCGCTAAGTTACATCGTTGTCACCAAGTGCCAAAGCTGCTCAAATACGATGGTCCACTCTTCTCACAGAGCTGGATACAATCGCATCAAATGCTCCCATGTGTTCTCAGACGCGCTCAGAAAACCTTCATTTCCTCCTTTTAGACAGGACGTGACATCATGCAGCCACTGTGAATGCACCGGAGGGCGTGGGTCTTTCCATTTGAAGAGAACAGCTCTGCTCACTATGAGCAAAGTGAAGGCCAGGGAATGTTTCTGCCTAGAGCTCACATGTACATGGTCTTCCAATACACCAAAAAGGGTCAATACTGGGTTTGGGTCCAACCTAATATTGAAAGCCTGAGATATAGTATTGAAAATGTCCGTCCAGTAGGCCTGCAGGCTTGGACATGACCAAAACATGTGGCTGAGAGTGGCCTCTGTCAAGTTACATCGTATGCACAAAGGACTGACTTCAGGATAGATGGAAGATAGCCGGACCCTGGAGGTGTGTGCTCTGTGTACCACCTTAGATTGAATTAACCGCTGCCTAGCACAGAAAGACATGCACACATCTGAGAGCAGAGGACCAGGCATCATCTGCTATAACAAGACCCAGGTCCTCCTCCCAGGTGTTTCTGAGTTTATCAACCGGTGGACTTTTGAGATCTGACGTGATGTTGTACAGCTTAGAAATTAGACCATTCAACGCTTTGAGTGCCAATATTATGTCCACTGTGGTCATCTGTAGGGACCTGAGCATTAGGTGGTTGTGTTGTGAAAAAGTGTCGTATCTGTAAATAACAAAAAAAATCAGAACTTAGAAGGTTGAATTTCTCTTTGAGCTGTGGAAATGAAGCCATGGTACCGTCCACTAACAGATCTTTAAACGTTTCACCCCCCCTCTGTGCCATTTCTGAAAGCCTGCTTAAATAAATGGTTGTTCAGAAGGGGGCTGCAGAATGAAAAACTGTCAAAGCCGAAATGTTTCCTAAATCGCCCCCAAATCCCCAATGAGTGTTTGACCACCGGGTAGTTAAACAGTGTGGTCGGGGGTCGAGGCAGGGCACAGCCCACTGAGGCTAAAGGGGAACGGTCCTGTGTGACGAGCTCCAATGCAACCCAGTGCAACTGATCATAATGAGAGCAGTGTATCAGACATCTCAAGTGGGCTGCCCAGTAGTAAAAACGAAAGCTGGGTACTGCAAAACCCCCCCTGAAGGTTTTTGAAGGCGAGTTTGACTTAACTGCCAAACGTGAGAGGCTATAATTGAGTCCAACTGTTGAAAAAAGCATTTGGGATGAAAATGGGCAATGTTTGAAAAATATATACAAATCTGGGTCAAATTACCATTTTGACAGAATTGACACGCCCCTCTAGGGACATCGACAAGGGTGACCACGGCGACGTCAGCTGCCTGGCCTCGTCCAATAAGACAGAGACATTTTCTTTAAATGGGTCTTTATGCCTTTTAGTGACTGTAACCCCCCAGGTAAGAACATTTGTCATACTCAACCTTAAAGTCTAAACGGGAAAAATCCGGATGGCGGGCTTTGTCATTAATTGGAACTAGCTCGCTCTTATTGACATTTCATTTGTAGCCTGATGCTTCTTTTTTTTTAATTAGTTTTTTTCTACATCTTTTCAGGTATATTCTCATTAGGTATGCACCAATATTTGGATCCGATCTCAGGCTGACGCTGACCCAGAAAGCTTGATTGGCCGTCAGTCACAATGGCTCGATACATGATCCATTCAATGACTCTCACGTTGATCAAAATAAGGCCAGTGCAACTCAAGTAGATGACTAAGGCTGGTGCATTTGATTGAATTCTTTGATTGTATTTATGCTCGGCCACTTTTCATTGATTATATTTATGTATTTATTTCTTACGTTTTATTTTATGGTCAGGAAAGCCTGAATTATGAAGCGAGTTCAGCATATCTATTCTGTTATCTGGACTCACTCACCCTAACACTGGCAAACACACTAAACAGTCACATGAAGTCTCTAAGTTAACCCAGAGTTACCTTTGCGTGGTCACATGACCGGGGTGGTGTTGCACCAAGTAATCAATGAAAAGAGGTGTTTCACAGCTCATAACTCCTTTTCCACAGAAAACGATCCCTATGAGCGCCACCTGCTCCTGAGATGTTATTAGATGGTGATTAAAAATCTATAAAGAGCATAAAGAAAAACTGCTGTTGCAGTACAGAGCAATAAAATAAACCTTTTAATTGTGGTTCATTGTTTTATGGCTGAGTGTGTTCTCTTTATTGAAACGCTGACGCTCACGGTCCCACAGCCGCGTAAAGGAGACGAGGACATCGCTTCACTTCCCCGTCAGACCCGGTGAAGTCCATCGATTTGATGCGTATTCCTGCCACGATCGTCACACAGTGCGCACTTCAGTCAGTGGTTTAGATGAGGTCCAGCTTATCAAGCTGCACATAGAGAACGTATTCCCTCAGCACAAAATCTATACAGTGTTGAAAACGTGCTGTAAATAAAGGAATCGGTGAAAACGTGTCGCTCCCAGATGATTTAAACCCCCCCCCCCCCCCCCCCCCCCCCCACACACACACACACACACACACAGTTTTAGTTTTATTCTCTTCAACTGCAGACTTGCTGCTGTTTTGAAAGAAAATACTTGAAATGAGCTTTGTCTACGTACACATTTGACATGTCAGCATGTACAGATGAGGTGTGCTGTTGGAGGATCGTATGCTACATAATAAAATGATCAGAGTGTTTGCTGCCAACATAAACCCAAACTTTGATGTGAAAAGCGTCACATCTTCTTGGAATGGCGACTCTGTTTCCTTGAGAGTTGATTGGCCAGCAGGTGGGATCTTCATCCCCACTGCGCTCTAATCTGCAGCGTAATCTACTCTTTCTGTACTTCGTAGTGCAGGAAACCCAGGATTAAGTCTGGATAAGCCTTTATTCTGGTTCGTCATTCAGGCGTCTGATGTTTCCTCTCACGTGATGAGTTCCATCCTCTTCATCACATACTTTAACCCTGGTATCAGGTCTGTGCTGATATCTGCAGCCCTGGTATCGGTATTAGATTGCAATATTGTTTTAATCTACTTTCAAAAAATGTAATTAATCAAAATAAATGTTAACATAAAAGATTTTTTTAATGCCAGTTTAAACGCTCACAGTATTTTCCAGCCCACCGTGTGAGAAAAGGAGATCTTAAACCATTAAAGGTATAAAGAAATAAATCTTCCCTCAGCTGCTCATCATCGCTGTTTCCAGTCTGAACATTTCTCATAGCTGAACACAGTGTTGTGTTTCAGTCTTTATGAATGAGTGTCTTCTTCCCCTGGGGACGCCTCAGCACGTCCTGTCTCAGAGACGTCCCGTCTCAGAGACGTCCTTACAGCAGCTCGCCACTCTCTGGTAAATGTTTCACTACTTGTGACCTTTGTTTTCTCTCACCCTCTCCTTTCACACAGTTTCTGTCCTCTCATAAACTCAACCGGGCTCTCTGTCTGGCTCCCCCTCCCCTCTTCTCAGCTCCCCCTCCCGTCCCCACTCTGTTCACTCCAGGTACAAGCCTGTGCAGATCACGAGTGGGCGTTGCTCTCAAGTTACATCCAGTTGAGTTGGGGTCACAGGGTCACAGTTGAAGCGATTTCATCGCCACGTTTTGTCCTCTTCCAGGCAACAGCTTTATTCTTTATTGATTAAGGGGGAGAAGTAAGAAAACGAAGCAGAAGGAGACCCCGGCCTTTTGTGTTAAAGCGGGGATTTGGTTAGAAAGGAGGCGATGACCTCTGGAAAACATGTTTCTGTTGAGGGCGGGCCTAAAGAAAAGGGAGTTTGGGGGCAGCACACCCCCAAAGCTGGTCCCCCCGCCCCTTAAAGGGACAGTGATTGCCTAACTGCTATGAAGGGGGCGTGGTTTGTGTGCCTTTCCTGTGCTTTTGTTTTTGGCCCTGAACCCGTTTTGAAAGTTCCCTGGAGAGCGAGCGAGGCGGGCGAGCCAAGTTCCCTTTGGTGTTCGCTCTCCAAAGGTGGAAAGTTGAAGACAAGCAAAGCTTTCTTTGTTCCCAGTGCACCTTTTTCTTGTAAATAGTCCCCACTGCTGCTTTCCCCTCGCTCGTTGTTGGTGTGTGTGTGTGTGCGTGTGTGTGTGTGTGTGTGTGTGTGTGTGTGTGTGTGTGCGTGCGTGCGTGCGTGTGTGCGTGCGTGCGTGCGCGCGCGCTCCCAGCTTGTTCCACCATTGGAGAGGGGCCATGTCACAAACGAAATCCTTTTATGATAAATGAGGTTGCTATGGAAATGACACCCCCCACCCCCCTCTCCTCCAGTTAGGTGGGGGCAGGGGATACTTCAGGGGAAAAAATACCATTCATTGCCCCCCCCCGCCTCCTTCTCCTTTAGTGGTCCACTGAAGAGTTGCTTTGATAAGCAGCCAAATCCTCAGATTGGACTTTCTTGCTCCTAACACCTCTCAGGCTGGAGAGGAAGAGGGGCGGGCTTGGGCAGGAAGGCATTTCTGTGTGTGTGTGTGTGTGTGTGTGTGTGTGTGTGTGTGTGTGTGTGTGTGTGTGTGTGTGTGTGTGTGTGTGTCAAACGTGTGGGTCTGCAGCTCGGCTGGATTTTATGGGAAAGTCAGTTTCCCACCATTGTGTTCTCAGCGGTTGCCAGATACTCTCAGGGCTTGTAGGCTGCTGCGCTCGTGTGTGTGTGTGTGTGTGTGTGGAGTTGTGTAGAGCAGACGCTGCTGGTTTCACAGAGCAGTACAGGAAGAAGCAGAGTTCAGCTTGTGTTTGAAGCCTCTGAGGAGAAGTCGGGCCGCTCTGCAAACCTGTAAATGTCTGACTTGTTGGGCTGGTGTTACTTTTCCACCTCGCACCTCTGGACCGTCCTGCCTTGATTTTGTTTTTTCTCCCCCCCCCCCGAGCGTGGCAGCTCCCAGTGTTGCCTAGCCAGCGGTGCTAGTGGCAGTGGTGAGCTACAGGGCTGCATGCCATGGGCTGCGTCTTCTCCCTGCCAGAGGACAGGAGAGATGCTGCTGAGAGGTCAGTGACATGTTTGATTTGCTGCTGCAAAGCGTGATGCGGTGTGTGTTTAATGCCGCTCACATGAACGGTGATGTAACCTTTACCACTGACTGCCTGCTCAATAGGCTGATAGCACACTCCACATTTGCAAGTAATGTGTGAGCACTGAGTAGTAGCTCGTTTCCAGTAAACCTATGCACACAAAGCGTGGCTGTTTGTTTCAAGACGGTAAGAAGCTACACTGTTACGTAAGGCGCAGATAACATCGCTTTGAGCACAATTTGATTATTGGCTGTTCTGTTTCTCTTGGTGGCTTCCTGTTCCCTTTACTGCACGGGTCACTTGCACATCTACAGTCTTGTTTGCTTTAGTTTGCATACGGCTCGGTTTCCATGTTACTGGCACATTGAAATAGAAAGGAATGGAGATGCATGTCATCCATTGGTTGTGGCGTCATAAGATCAAGGAATAACTTCCTGGATGGGATCTTCATCTTCATTTCTGTTTGTTCAACTCATTACTGAGCAGCAGGTTGGAGTTTGTTCTTCACAAGCAGCCAGACGTCCTTGCATTTTCTTTTGTTGTTATTATTTTATTTAATTTTTTGAGACCTCGTTGGGGGGGTGGCACGGTGGTTAGCACTCACAGCAATCAGGTCCTGAGTTCAATCCCACCATCAGGCCGGGGCCTTTCTGTGTGGAGTTGCATGTTTGGTGCTCCCCGGGTCCCCCGGCTTCCTCCCACAGTCCAAAGACATGCAGTTAGTGGGGACAGGGTCATCAGAAACTCTATCGCCCAGCGATGGGCTCCAGCGCGACCCACGGCTGCAAATGGGCGGAGACCTCGTTAGTCTCATGGAGCGATTTAAATGGGAAATCTTTGACTCAAGTCATTGTGTACGGACGAGGTTAAAAGTCCTTAGAATATGCTGGAGGCATAAACCACCACCTGTTGGTCATTGATCGGCATCCCGATCATCATATTTTAACAGAATTTGCTGCGTGTGTATATTTGATGTATTCTAACCAGACGCTGCACTGACTTTGAACTGGTTGCTGTTTAGTCATTTCACGTGCAGAAATCCTTTTGGCCTGCGGTTCACAGCTGACAACACGTCAGACACATCCTGCTGAAGCTTCAGTGCAAAGCATGCTTTTTATTGTAGTCAGGAATTTGGCTGAACCTGCTTGTTTTTCATATATAATTATATGTTCCACACCCTGCAGGAGGTGGGTGCACTGAGGTCGTATTGGGTTTGTTGTGCCCTTTGTTGGGAATAGTGGGAACAGTAGGCTTTGGAAACCTGGTGGGTGGTTGTTGTTTGTTTGTTTGTTTGTTTGTTTGTTTGTTTTGGTCCTTTAGTGACTGACTTGGTAAATATGAACCCAGAGTTTAAATCACCTGATGTAACACATTATATACTGTCCTGTGTGACGCGTCTGTGGGTCCACGGACGGCTGCTGTGTGACGGCCTTCCCACTGATGTAAGGATTGCACCGGGACTAGTCAAGACTTGCTAAACATTTCTTTTTAAACGGTGTCACTTACAGTAAATTCACGACTAAGCTGAGAAATGTGTGCTTGAGTAAAACAAAAATCACCTCATCTTTAAAAATACTCAAAGTCTGCGACAGAAATGAGAACGCTTTAAGTGTGACGTTACACGGCACTCAGTCTCATATACACGTCACTCTCCTCAGAGTATGTAGGTGCTGCTGCTACCCTGCACCAGCACCTCCACCACCCCGGTATCCACCTGTAGGCTCCAAGCGGATATTTACTCCCCAGTTTCAGTTTGTAATATTTGCTCTGCATGACGAGCTCAGTGTAGATGTTAGTGCTGGCAGAACCATGATTGTCCTAATCGATGAATCTAGTGATGAATGTTTGGATGCATCGATGAATCTAATGATATATGTTACTGCTAAGCAGCTTACATGAGTTTAGCATTTACGGAGGTTGGGTGTTTATCTCTGAGTGTGTGTCTACGTGGGGGGTGTCTGGATGAATTAAAGGGTAAAAACCAGCGTTAGTAACAAAGTTGAAAACTTACGGTCGTTTTATGATCGGCCATTTCCACCTTACAAAGCCGGCAAAGACTGAATCACTTCCTGTTCGGTTCAAATATCCCCATACTGTAGAACTGCGTGTTCGGGGGGCGTGGTTTAAGTCCACATGTTACCGCTACTCGCTGCCGCCATGTGTTTTTTTGACAGTGACGACGCATCGACGCACATTTTTTACGTCGACGTATTTTACGTGTCGACGTAATCGATTACGTCGACGCGTTGTCCCAGCCCTACTAGATGCCGGGCGCGCCTCCCTGAGTCTAGTTCTCCCAAAGGTTTCTTCTGAAAGGGGGGGGGTTCTTTCCCATGGTTGCCAAAGCTCAAAGGGGGTCATGTGATTGCTGGGCTGTTGTGTTTTCTTTGCATTATTGTAGTCTTACGATATAAAGCACCTCGAGGCACCTGTTGTTGTTGTTGTTTGTATATAAATACAGTTGAATTCAAACTCTGTAAAAAGTGTAATAAATCACTTTAATTCTCAGCATGTGGGATTCTATATTATCATATTCTGTCTCCACCTGGTTGTGTGTTGTGTTGATGGTGTTTTTGACTTCAGACAGACGGGATACTTACAAACGTGTGTGTGTGTGTGTGTGTGTGTGTGTGTGTGTGTGAGAGTGTGTGAGAGAGAACTTGACATTGTTCCAGCAGGATAACAGCAAAACGTGCACTAACCAATCTTCCTCCTCGACAGAACATGACACATCAGAAAGCTTTCAAGGTGCAAACCTGCACTCATGAGCCACTTTGTTAGGCACACCTGTTCAGCTGCTCTTCTGTACTTGTGCACACATGGCCTCCAGTGTTCGGATGTGGTGGGAGATTCTCATCGTGGATGTAGCGGTGACAAATGTGCAGCAACTGCTTGATGCTGTCTTGTTAATGTGGACAAATCTGAGCAGTGTTTCCAGCATGTTGTTTAAACCGTGCCATGAAGAACTGAGCTGTTCTCAAGTCTAACCTAGCTACTGGCATGGTGTACCCAACAAAGTGGCCGCTGACTGTACACATGTCCTGCACTCATGCCCCAAACATCCAAAGCCTTGTGGCTGCTACACAAATCTTTGCACCCACTTATGACATGATTGAGGCCATGCTTGTGACTGTTGATGCAGTTCAGGTTTGAGTACGTGTGCAGCTGATGGTTTAACCACGGCTAAAGCACAAAAAGTACTTTGATCAGGAAAGAAACTAACTTGCTGTATTTCCCCTATCAGCTTGTTTACAGTGTTGTTACTGCTTAATGGTCTTCATCGTGTCTTTGTAGCAGGATGGGCGTCTCTGCTTATTTGTAATTATAACATTTCATTATCTTTTCCAGGACACCCACCACAAGAGAGACCAGTTTCATTGAGAAAATGAAGAAAACCGTGAGTAATGCTGCTTCATCTGATATATTTTTAAATGACACCGTGTAGAGTGAGCTCCAGGGTTGCACAGTTAAACAGTATTAATGTTGTGGTTATTCTCCAGCTATTCATTATCTTTATGGGCCCTGCAGAGCAGTTTTGTTGCCCTCTCGCTGAGTGGAGGAAGCATACAATAACTGTTGTGTCCCTGCTCATGTGACATCGTTGAGCTCTTGATTTCCAATCAGTGTTTTGACTTTTGTGGAGCTGTTTTATAGCCAGAGCTGAGCAGAGACTTGGTTTATGTGGTTTTTGAAGAAAATGGCTCAGAGAGCGCCGTGGTGGCAGGAGCGATCTTTGTTCACCACTGAGGTTTAGCTCGTTTATGTCTCGGATGATGTGAAGGTGGCAGTTTCTTTTACGGCACAGACTTACACATGGGGATGGAGTGTGCGGCGCTGTCTGCTGGGGGGGTAACTCGATGCTGGTTGTACTGGTTTAGAGTTTAGGGCGTTCCTGTCACATGCAGGAGTGCTGTAGTTCAAACGCAGGTCTCAGGATGCATTTTATGTAGATTTAATTCATCTGTTGTTAAAGTACTCTGTGCCTAATGCATTTACATTATGTAACGTAAATGATGACCTACTATGTTTGTGTCCAGGGAAAGAACATCATCGTGTTCTACGGCTCTCAGACGGGTACGGGAGAGGAGTTTGCTAACAGGCTGTCCAAAGACGCCCAGCGCTACGGCATGAAGGGAATGGTTGCTGATCCAGAGGAGTACAGCATGGTAAGAGCTGCCGTGAATGAAGTACACACCATCGTCACATCGGCTGTTCCAGTCACACTTGGACCTAATAGCTGCTTCTGGAGAATCAGTGTTTGCACGTTAAACGTCTCTCTCGTTACAGGGGGAACTGTCCCGTCTGTCTGAGATTGAAAACTCACTCGCCATCTTTTGCATGGCCACCTACGGAGAAGGAGACCCAACTGATAATGCACAGGACTTCTATGACTGGCTGCAGGAAAACGATGATGAGAATCTCTCGGGTCTAAACTTCACTGTGAGTGTTTTTGGCCAGTGTCAATTCTTTCAGATTAAAAGCGACTTCTTGTTGGAAGAAGCTGAAGTTTTAGAAAGCACAGCAAAGACGGTGAAATAGATGCTGGGCGAGATATCGGTGACTGCACTTGGACTGTTACTTCCTACCCATAATGCTTCACTGTCACGATGGAAAGCTCAGTCAACTGACTGACTTTTCTAAGAATAATAACCGAGGATGATTATGACGATGATACTTCATAAACAGCTGTTCATGTGTCACGTTGTGCTCTTGATGAATTTATGACCTCATTTGAGTGAAAACATTTGATTATAGACGAGCTGGTTAAACTTGTCTTTTTTGCGTTCACTGTTGTGCATATTTGACCATGTAGGCAAGTGGAGGACAATATAGGAATGCCTAAAACGACACACTATCCACAGCAGATGAGCGCTATCGGAAAGTCATTTCCTTTGATGCTCACGTCCTGCACCCGTTTCCCATTTTTCACAATACAAAGAAATGAGGGGCGACTCAAGACTTTTGCACATGACAGTGTTTTTGGTTTTCATCAGTAAAAAACCAGTCCGACATCTGCGGCGATCTCGCACCCGATTATTTCGAGTGTAGTATTTTGTGGCGCTGAACCAAAGCCGTGTACTGGCGACTCTTCATCGTCCCTCGGTCTGTCTCCAGGTTTTTGGTTTGGGCAACAAGACGTATGAACACTACAACGCAATGGGGAAATACGTGGACAAAAGGCTGGAGCAGCTGGGAGCAACACGGATCTTTGATCTTGGTTTGGGAGACGACGATGGCAAGTAAGTGACCGACGAGTCCTCTGAGCCTGAAAAGACGTGAGCTCCATCGTGTAAGCTGAAAGGCTTTTGTGTGGGCTGAGATAGATTAGACCATTAACTTTGTATAGATCTAAAGAACTTTTTAAGATGCACGATGGATGGATGGATGGATGGATGGATGGATGGATGGATGGATGGATGGATGGATGGATGGATGGATATCTGGATGGATGGATGGATGGATGGATATCTGGACGGATGGATGGATGGATGGATGGATGGATGGATGGATGGATGGATATCTGGACGGATGGATGGATAAATGGATGATGTATGGATATCTGGATGGATGGACGGACGGATGGATGGATGGATGGATGGATGATGGATGGATGTTGGATGGATGGATGGATGGATGGATGGATGGATGGATGGATGGATGATGGATGGATGGATGGATGATGGATGGATAAATGGATGGATGGATGGATGGATGATGGATGGATGGATGGATATCTGGACAGATGGATGGATGGATGGATGGATGGATAGATGGACGGATGGATGGATGGATGGATGGATGGATAGCTGGACGGATGGATGGATGGATGGATATCTGGACGGATGGATGGATGGATGGATAGAATTTTATTTCGAAC
>VURO01029990.1:0-10993 GCA_015108175.1 Pelvicachromis taeniatus | reverse complement strand
CATACAGACCAAACTTTTGAGCTCTGATATAAGGTGTTGTACTTTTCAGCTGTTGTACATTACATACAATAAGCTGTACATGTTAATAATTAACCTCTGAAGATGCCACTCTAGACAGATACTTTTATCCTTGGCATTTACACATACACTTGTTTGTTTTCAAGTTTCCGGTTTTCTCATGATAATGACTTGCGAAAAATGAGGAGACTGTTTTTTTGTTTTTTTGTTTTTTTTCACTCTATTTTTAACTTTAAACTTCTGATTTGTCATTTGTGTTCATGCAAATTATCTTACCAGCAATAATTCTGTCTCTCTCACTCGAGAGAGGATCGCTAGGGTTATTCAATCCTTTTTCTATAAACCTCTCTCACTCAGCATTAAGTCCTCCACACTGCCAAAAATAGCCACGGGTTCTCCTTTGGGAACTACAGCAGAGCTTTGCTGTAATAATCTGTTTGTGTATGTCTGTGTACATGTATGCGTGCTTGCCTCTGTGTGTGCCTAGTTTCCAAAGCGTTTACAGAGACATCTTCCCCAATACAGCATCACCCAAGACTGAGAAAGAATAGCTGTCAGCTGTGTTTTATTAACTGCAGGGGAACTTTCACAGCCGAAACCAAAACCTATTAGGAAATAAATTCCTTTAGCTTTTCTAAATAAGTTATCTCTGAGAATGGCATTGAACTTGGTCGATGAGACTCCCTGTGTGCTGCCGGTGTGCACGTGATTGTGCATGTGCGTGTCTGTGAGCATGAATAACTTGCACAGGACATAAATGTTGCTTGATCAGCACAGGCAGACAGAGGCCCTGACAAGAGAAAACAACCGCGACAGCAGAATCAGAGAAAGAAAAATATAGGACAAGTATTCCAAATGGCCGGGTGAAAGAGGCAGAGCAGAAAGAGGGGGTCAAAATAACATAGCGTTACTTCCCTGCAAACAGTGAGCAGAGATTCCTAAAATGGCTGAAAGTTTATCAGCAGGGGTGAAATGTTTAAAGAGACAGGAGCAAAATAAAGGAAACAAAAAGAAGATCTGAACACAAACACACAGGTTATTTCTGCAGAAACATTCTTACATTGTGTTCCTGTGCACCTTTTCAGGCTGTGAGACCACCAGTGCTTAACATAGAAAACATTCAATTACTTGAACAACACATTTTATGCTTTTATAGCAAACTTTTGGCTTTGCTTTCGTAAATAAATATAATGTAATAATGACACCATCTACAGGTTACTCATCTGTTTTTAGTTTAAAATGATCAGGAAAACGGGTTAACCTACTGCTACATTATAAAAGCTGGCATCAGCCAGCAGGTCTCCTGAGTTCTGTCAAGCAAATTACATCCAATGTCCTTCAACTTAGTCTTCCTTCATCCTCTACTTGCACCAGGCTTTTTGAAAAGAATTGTGAATTGTAACATTCAAGGCTCTAATTTTGACCGCTACTTAGATACATTTTACACAATTTAAAATCTTCCCCGGGCAAAATAAGATGAAACACCCCTAATTTTGGTCTCGCCCACAGTTAAATTGGTTTGTTTGACATTGGTAGGTTTGTTACATTTAATCTCAAACCCAACAACCTTGCCACCTTGTTATTTTCCTCTCCCCTCTGTTTCAGGTGCAGTCTTCGTGTTTTAAATATTTAGCACAACACTGAGGGTGGGACAACAATACAACAGCGACTCTTATTGTTTTCAATGAGATCACTCTTTTAGTGAAACAAAGTTACAAATGTGATCTCAAGCGTTACCTTTGAAAAAAGTAAAGAGCATTTAAACAGACGTTAAATGGTGCGGCTGGGATACCACATGCAGTGTAGGGACCTAAATACTTAGACTGAGAAAAGGAAGACAGACAGAGAGAGAGAGAATGGGCAGAGGTCAGTGTGGTCGCCAGCTGTTTGAGAAGAATAGACCGTTATATGGAACAGAGGGCAGCAGATGGCTAGTCAGCACTGACACACTCACACACACACTGCACACACACACTATTTGGGCATTCTCAAATGACAAAATGTGAAAACTTGCCTACTGTCTGACTATTCACATATAATAATTTCTATATCATTTTAGATGTTTGAGGTCCCTTTCCTGAATTCCTCACTCATTCAGTACAGTGGAGGTCGGTTAGAATTATTACATTCTGTGACAAAGTCTATTTTTCTGACTCAGCCATGAGTATGATCTATGTTTTGTATTCTTCTTGCATTTTTTAGATTTTCAGCTTTAAACTGTGGATGTGTCTTTGATGGTTTTATTGGGACTTGTCTGTTCTTCCAGACTCTTTTTGTTTGCCAAAAAGTTGTATTTAGGTCACTATTGTTTATTTCACCTTCCAGTTTATTTAGTGTGTCTGCATTTAAATTCTTTTTCTGATCACGACATAAAACATGCAAGCAGCTTACAGTAAAAGTGCAACTCTAATGCATAAATTTGTCTCTGTGACCTTCTTTCTTGCCATATTTAAAGAGAGCAGCCTTCTTCAGATTTATCCAAACATGCAAGACTTGTTGCATTCCAAAAGGACCATCTGATCATGTGGCCATCAATTATCCACCTTTATAAGGAAAGGAATTCCTGTACGGGTCAGGAAGAAACTGGCAAAAAGTAACATTGTGCTGTGGTTTACAGCCCGTTGGCAGTGAGTGAGAAAGGAGTTTATAACCGTTTTTAAAGATCATTAAAGCAATGAAAACTTGAATGAAAAACAAAGTGTCACAGTTTAGCTGACACTTTGCTGACACCTGCTTGCTGATCGTGTGAGGAGTTTTCAGTAAGTGCAGCTGGGGGTCAAGAAATCCATTGAGATAAAATCATATTTAAAAAGCTCTCACATGTAAATATGTTCACATAAACATCCTGAAACTCTCTCACATACGCTCTGATCAGGTCAGAGAAAAGTTCACAATAGCAGCCCACTAACAGCTGTAAACACGTTACGCAACAACACGCTGTTTTCAACAAACAAGTTTCACCTACGCTAAATCATGTATTATATAGCGCTTTCCTCGATGAGTCCTGTAAATAAATCTTTTCGTACTATAATCTGTAGAACTTGAAAGGAAATGTGTTTCTTTTCTTTTTATGTTGCAAGAAATGTGTCAAGGACAGGAGAGGTGTTATGAATGTTTCGTTTACGAGTTTATATATCTGTAACATTAACTGCTGCCCATTTATTTAAAAATTTAATCAATACATTTTTTTAAAAGATGTGTAGTGTTTTCCCAAAAAACTGTGAATTACATCATTATTGTTGTTTTACATAGGTATACATAATATTACCAGTACTAATCTTTAATTTCCTGTGAAAATTACCTACAAACAATAAAAACAAAAGGTTTTCAAATCCTTGCCTGAAAGTAACCAGTACAAAATAATAAAATATGCCAAAATGTAAACTCTTTTCATGCCAGCAGGTCCAATTTTATCCATTTTAACTCCGTATTATTACCATATAGTGTTAATAAAAGGTAAATGTAAAGTCACCCACTGGTTTTCTTGATGAAAGATTGAAGTGTCATCAGCACCAGATATCTCCTAATTAGTTCTAAGTAAAAGACTAATAAGATAAAGACATGTCAGGATGGCCTGCACCTTGCAACAGGCTGAGATATTCATCAGATAATCTCATTAAAAGGCTCCAAAAGCACAAAGACCACAAACACAGTTAAGATGTCTAGTTCAACGACTCACATTAGCAGAGGTGAGGCCTAACAGAGA
This sequence comes from Pelvicachromis taeniatus, assembly GCA_015108175.1. Lineage (NCBI taxonomy): Eukaryota > Metazoa > Chordata > Actinopteri > Cichliformes > Cichlidae > Pelvicachromis > Pelvicachromis taeniatus. Next base: position 7,269 of record VURO01029990.1, on the reverse strand, counting down.
GATACTGTCTACAGCTGGCTGTGTTAACACACACCTACCACACCATAAACCGTCACCTTTAGCAAAATTTTAAAGTAAAAAAAAACAAAAAAACATTTTTAACTCAACCCTCATGCCGTTGCTTTTAACCTGTTCTTGTTGCTTTTTTAGAATTAGACTATAAACACTTCTCATGACTAAAATTGGGTGTTTTAATATGGAAGAAAGCCTCAATAGCCATACCAGAAACTACAGTTGTCCATGTTCATGCTATATTTTTTCCCATGCTTTTATTTCAAAGGCCAAGAGCTTTTCACACCTTTCAAAATGGCTTTTATCATCATGTTAGAGATGATTAAGCCCAATATAAACAAAATGTGAAGCCAACAAGCTGATTATACGTTTCATCACAGCTGTATTTGTTGCAGAGATGTTATCGTGGGAACTGAAAAATTGAACATTTTATCATTTTGTATGGATCTACTTGTGTAGTTGGTCCCAAAAGCTGAAACACTTGTTTACCAAAAGACTTGCTTAGAAATGCTAAATAAAGAAGGACATAGTGCACATAACAGCATACAAATTAGTTAGGGTCATGACTTGTGAGAATAAATTCTTTCAGATGGTTCCCAGAAAAAGAACGAAACAACAAAAATGTGAAACCCAGTGGAACGACAACAACAACAGGCTCATTCAACAACTGCGAATATGTAGGTCGTCCCTAGTGGAGTGAAAGAGCTTCACTGCAGCTACATGGAAAATCATTATTCAGTGTGTGAGTTAGTGGTCACGGGTTTATGCAATAAACCAACAAACCTAAAAAAATAAAGAACAAAATGACAAACTGCATTTTGCATTTTTGTCGTTAAGATATCGAAATAGTTCATAGCAACTGATAATAGCCCACATGGTCAAAAAACAACAACAACACACACCTTACATATACACAAGAAAGCAGCCCAGTGAACACTCTGTAAGCAATACAAAATATGTCTAACGGTCACCCTAAGGTTTCTTGTGTGCTTTCCTGGTCATTTTTTTCTTTAGAATTACAGAACAGAAACTTCATTATAATATTATATTCCTATTTATTCCTTCGCTCTGTCATAGGTTATGGATTCAAAGCTGTGAGCCTTTCTCGATCCTTTCTTGTGATTTAAATGCCCCGGTCCTCTTAGAACTTCTTGCCACATCAGAGCCAATTAAATCTGGATCTTCACTGGATCTTATCACTGGATCTTATCCAGTGAAGCACGGATTGACCTTGCAGCATATATAGTTCATTGTGTGCTAAGCCCTTGACAGTTTCTGTTGTTGACGTGACCTGGTTGGATCCACAACACACTTGTTTAAAAAGGAAACAAACAGCAACGATTCTGTGATTTAATCAATCTGCAGCTATGGATCTTTATATAAGTGTTTGTGTGTGGCAATGAAAATAAAAACACAAACAAAATAAAAACAAACATGTTAAATGAACCATTAACAAGTCATTAGTTAACAGATGAAAAGCCTATTTGTTTATGATTATGTACTAGGAAAAAGAAAAGGAAAAAGAAAAGTAAAACTATCCGGTTTAAATGACTCCACGTTAAATGATACTGTAAGTTTAAGAAATGTAAACTTAGCATTCGTTTCCTGTTCAGATATAAAAACGTGCTTTAAGTAATAAATCATTCAAGCGTCTTCGCTGCCGTATTTATGTCCAGTAACCATTTCCAGTAGTCTCGCCGTTTTTATTGTTCTCCTTCGTCGGCTAAGCAGTGACATCATTCCCCTTTCACCCAGTTCTCCGGCGGCTGCAGTGCGAGGTAACCTGCGGTCAAACCGTGGTGCATTCAAGTGCCATTCTTAACCTCCGAAAACCGTTAGAACAAGGATAGAAATAGAAAAAGAAATATCCTTTATTGTCCCTCATTGAGCAAATGCAATTGTTCCAGCAGCAGAGTGATGCAGATGCAGACAATGTAACAAACACAGTTTGAAAATAAAGCTATGGCAGCCTTAGATACCTTCTGGTTTTACTCAATAACATACACAACTTATATAATAAATATAAATGCTGAAACGCAAAAGTCAAACACAACAAAATATCACAGGGCACAGACTACTGTAGAATAAAGTACCAAAACATTTTTTGTTAATGATTCGAGTCAGGCTCCTGCTTTACTTCTGAAGGCAATGACTTCCACACTGATGTTTTATTCCATTAATGATGCTCACAGATAAATCGTTAGTACCTTCATCAAGTCTTTGTTTAAAGTTGGTTCATTTTTCCAAATACGCTAAATGTGTATGTCTGCTGATATCTGACGAATATGAATTTAAAGACTATGCTGATTGGGTTATGTATGTGTCCTTTTCCAATTCCCGAGAAGAGAGGAAAGTAAACTACATTCTGTGGAGCACTTAAGGGACAATGACACTTGCTGCCATAATCATAAATGATACTGCCCTACACAAATGCCAGACAATAAAACACAGTAGTCCTAAATAAGACCGAAATCTTAGAACATGTAGCGAAAAGAGCCGCATTATTATATTTTCTTACGGTCAAATGTTTTTGTTGTTTCTTTGTCATTTGTTTAGGTCAAATTTCCCACAGCTCCTGAATGTTACATAAGATGTCTACGTTGCATGCAGGAGGCGAGATAACAGAACTCCTGCATACGGGAGTCGTTTTTGTAGCCTGCAGCTTTCATGGCAGTTCGGAGAAACGTGTCCTATTGTTGTTAAATCCAGTCCATGTTTTCTCTGACAAACAAACAAAAAAGCACACACTCCCGTGTCGTTTTTATCTCGCCGCCTTGCTTAGTGTAAAAGACCACGGGTGGCATGTGGCACTGACACGGTTTTTAAAAACGATGCCGTTTTAGGACAGTGATTTCTTTAAAGCACAGCAAACAGATGTGACACATTTCTGAGTGTTAAATTTAGGTGATATGTACACCACCCCCTCCTACTCTGCTTTTCTCCATCATTCTCAATGCTGAGGTTACTATCGGACAAACCTCCCTTCCTCCACCGCCGGGGTTACTATCGGACAAAATCATCCTCCTTCTCCTCCTCCTCCTGTCCTTCTTCATTTTCATCCTGACCTGTTTTATTCCTGTTTTTCTGCACCCGCATATTTTTCAAGCATAGGTACTCCTGAAAAAAAAAATATGACATGTTTCTCTAACCTGAACGGGACTATTTGTGAGCTGCACGGCTGAAAGTGAAACATGTTGCACGTTAATTAAATCCTGCAAAAAGAGAGAGACCGGGGTTACTATCGGTCAAAGCGAGAACGAGAAAGCTGAGACCCTTTTGGTCCTTTATTCAAAAACGAAACAAAGAAACGATTCATTAACTGCGATCAAGCTGCATTAAAATATTTACTCACAAAAATAGAAGAAAAGATCAGTAGATATGCTTCCAGTTGCATAAGCGATAGAATCAACCAGCTATATTTTAATGAAAACCCACATTCAGAAACCCAGAATGAAAACTGCCTGCAAGCAATTCCTGAGAAGTTTTTATTGGAAGAGATTATGGCTTCTTCACCTCATCGCTCAGGTCAACCTTGACATGGGAGCCTTGTTCCCTTGTTCAGCTCATGTGCTTCCCTTTGTGTTTTTTCACATTTTAGACATAAAGTGTCTCAGATAACAAGCTTTTTATTGTTATTATGATGTGTTGTGTTGCATTGTGTATAATGAAACAGCAAACTACACCAGTGACACTGATATGTTTTTTTGTTGCTTTTTTTAATGAAGGCTTTAGTCCCGTGCAATAATAACTATGGTCTTTCTCAGTGGTTTCAACCAGTTAACCAGTTCATTAAATCAATCATTTTCAATGCTTTTTCTAAAGAGACTGACTAGATGTGCACCATAACTGTGGCCCCTTATTATTATTTCAGAGTTTACGTCAGAGTATCTGTGCAAATTGCTCCTTGGCACAAACAAGGCTGCAAACAGTGGCTTGATTTCTTGTGTGTCACAATAAGAATAAGTGGGAAGCACAAATGCGCTGCGACAATGACATTTAAGGAAAAATAAGAAGTCACGGTGTCTAGTTTCAGAGTGTTTTAAGACAGCAAGAATTAGAGGAATAAAACTGACTCACAAATCACACAGCAAAATCTAAATGGTGTACACAAGCACAAAACTTTGAGCTCTGCCCAGTCCAGGGGGATAGTTGGAGATACCGGTTTTCATTAGAATAAGATAGGAGGATAGAGAAACTGTGTGCTGTTTGTGTGCTGTTTGATGAAAACTGATCAGAATATCTGTGATTCCTGCAAAGTGTTCTGCAGTTCATTTATTGCAATTATGTGTAGAGGGTTAGGGTCTTTATTACCACTGACTGGAGAACAATAGTTTGTCATGGCTGGCATAGTGTGAGTGCGCTTACATGTTTATGACTGATTTGACCACGAGACTACAAGGTCTTAGGAAATTCATGTGCTTTTATTCTCTTCTAATTCAGACTTGTGACCACATGAAGATATGACTGTTGGCTTGAACCTTTAAAATGTTCTTTATTGGTAAATACGGCACCCAGAAGTTAGTTCAACAAAGAGGAATTTTGTCCCCAATTCTTTTTAATCTGCATGCTTATGATTTATCAAAGGCATTCAGAGCCTATGAAACTAAGTGCATAGTTGGTAATATTATATATGCAGATGATCTTATAGTATTTAGTCCTAATAGTCTGTAATTCTTCACATCATCTGCTTATGGTGTGGAGAACAACATAGAGATATAGTGAAAAAGGCACTTCAATGGCTTGTAGAACCAAGGAGGACAAACATGAATGATTTTCAGAGTTTAAAACATCAGATAATATTCTTACTGTCTGTAATAATGTCAAATATCTTGGACATCTTATTGCAGATGAAATGACAAACAATGATGATGTTTAAAAGCAATGTTGGATGACATATGCACAAGCGAACATCCGCTTACATTAATTTAATGCATGTACAGACAGAGTGAAGATCTCTTTATTTAGAGACTATGTCACGGCTGGGGAAGCCACGGTGTGGTGTGGAGAAAGAAGGACCCAAAACGCAGGCACTCGAGGGGTGCAGGTGGGTGGTTTATTTACAGTGACGATGATAACAAAGCGAGGATGGTAAGACAGAACTAATAACTGAACTTAAACTGGGAAAACTAAACACGAACCTGGAACCATACATATGGGGAAGTAATGGGATGAGCCGCAGAGAGATACCGGTAACGCAGACACCATTTCACGCAGACGAACCAACAAAGGGCAAAGGCAAACACAGGGCTCAAATACACAGCGGAGTAATCAGGGAATGGGAAACGGGAGGGAAACACAGCTGGGAGACATAAGAACTAACCATTCTAGAAACACTGACATGAGACACAGACCTTCAAAGTAAAACGGGAACTCAGTACACATGCCAAGACACAGACTAAGACACACGGACTTAACACAGAGATCAGACAGAGGGATTGCAGAACCAAAACCTAACAACTAGCAAATCCTATCAAAATAAACAACAACATTATTATTCTCTAAACACAAAAATGCTGGGTCGGTGACCCAGCACCATGACAGATTATTGCTGTATATGACTCATCTGTGAATGAATTATAGGAGAGTGAGTTTATGGAAACTTTATGTAGCTTATGAAGAATGAAGAAGTGGTGTTATTACTGAAGAAACCAGCTGACTCAGTGCATGTGAGACATTTGTAACTGCTGAAGCCGGTACATTTGAAGCATTATTAAGAATGAGATTAGTGTGGGGTTGATAGATATAAGGTTTGGCACCGTACGTTATTAGTCTTGATTGTAGAAACACTGGTATAATTGTCTCTTTGTGGGAAGGTGATATGGGTGTCTGATTTTTGTGGTGTATGATTTGTTTTTGTTGTTTTTTATTTTTTCAATGGACTATAAGTCTGGAATAATTAAAGAAGGAATGATTCTTGTTTGTTTCACTCAAAAGAAATTGGACGATCATTGAAAATATCAGTTTTGAGAAAACAATTTGTTGTGGTCAGACTCTTTTTTAATACCAACAGATGGTTTTAGGTCATAAAACTATGGAAACTTGAGTAAGGTTTTGCTAAAGTTTTTATATTTTTTTTTATACAAGGGAACTGTGTCACAATGTGCCTTTTTATTGTAGATAAAATTGTTTTCAATAAATACATTACACAGTTTATTTCAGATCCCTATGTTCCAAAGAGAAAAGAAACAATGATTTACCCAGAGAACGTGGCACGGTGGTTAGCACTGTTGCCTCACAGCAAGAAGGTCCTGAGTTCAATTCCATCAGGCTGGGGTCTTTCTGTGTGGAGTTTGCATGCTCTCCCCGTGTTTGCGTGGGTTCTCTCCGGGTACTCCGGTTTCCTCCCACAGTCCAAAGACATGTACTTAGTGGGAATAGGTTAATTGGAAAATCTAAATTGCCCATAGGTGTGAATGCGGGCGTGACTGTGAGTGCAAATGTTTGTCTGTCTATATGTGTTAGCCCTGCGACTGGCGACCTGTCCAGGGTGTACCCTGCCTGTAACAGGGCGACCGTTAGCGGCTGGAAACACAGTGAGCTAGACCAAGGCAAGTATAGTGGAACAAAAGTATTTATTGGCCAATTAACTCTCCGACAAACAATTAGTTTCTTGACCTTCTTCACAGCACTCCAATCTACCTCTAATGACAACTGGCAGCCTTAAATATATTCAGCTGTCACCGACTAAACCATTATTCCACTTTTGGGTACATTTTTAAATCCCAACCTTCCACCACAGAATACAATATAAATTAGAATAAATACACAAATACATTTTACATTATCCTCTTAATAAATACTTAGCACTTAAATATCACACCAAACCCAATATTATATAAAACCCCAAAAACCCAAGCACAAACAGATTCCCCACACTCTAACCCATGGTCTCTCCCGGAACCTTTAACTGGTGTCTGGACCCCCGGGGAAACATTTGCCCAAACACCTGAAGAGGACACAGGCAAGAAAGGTGAGTCATCTCTTATAACACTTTTGCACCACTTTCATTTCTAGATTTGACACACACCCATTTGCATTACTCTTCCTACTGGCAAACCTTAATCTCAATCAATCACCATTCCTTTCTCCTCACAGACGACCACCACATTCCTCGATGAGGGGCAGCTGTGCAGGACCTGAAACAAGGCTACCAACTGATTCTAAAATTCTCAATAAATAGTCAATAAATAAATAAACTTCTTATGTGCAAATGTTTTACTGTGCAAATCTATGCTTAAAGTGCAATGCTAAATAAAG
>VURO01029988.1:0-13545 GCA_015108175.1 Pelvicachromis taeniatus | reverse complement strand
GTGCAATTGGCTGTATTGCAAAATAAAAATAAGTTAACATAATTCAGGAGAAACAACAGTTCTTTGGGGGGGGCATAAAAGAAGATGTGGGCCGCTGGTTGGATTCCGGATGAAATTCCAGATAATTCAGGTACCTTTGCTGCCTTGCACTGACCTGAGCATCACCAACGTCAGGAAGATCTTCTGCATCTACACCCTTCTCAGTTTACATCCGACTCAGCCAAGTGATACACTAACTCAGTCTTTACATCCTGTGAGCTGCTCTGCTCGGTGGCCAGCACCGTCTCAACGGGAAAAGTCAAATACAAACGCTCCTCTTTCACTTTTTTCAGTGACGGTGCTTCTCCTGGAGCAAACATGGGTTCTGCCACTTTAAAGGTCACCGGGGACATGTTGTTTGACTTGCGCTTGGCATTCTTCTTCTCTTGTTTGTAGGCTGCATTCATATTGGCTAAGACCTGACCCAAAGGATAAAGGAGACAAAAACCAAATGAGCTTCCATGCACGTTTGTTGTCAAATAATATAAAGCGAATAACAGATTATGGCGGATGTTAGAATTAGATTCTCTAATAGATGGATTTAATCTCAAGTGCTACAATCGTGTTTTGGCCACATCCTGTCTAAAAATACAGTAATGTAACAAAAAACAAAAAAAAAGGGCTTTGTGAGGACAGAAAATTGGCAAGCTAATATATTTGTGGGGACCAAGAGTCACTTATGGGGACAAAGTGCCGGTTCCCACAAACTTGGGAGGCATTTTTGAGGCTCAAAATGTGGTTTTAGTGTCAGGGTTACAGTTAAGTTATGTTTCGGTTTAGGTATTAATTTTTGATGGTTATGGTTAAGGTAAGCGGCTAGAGAAAAAGAATGATGTCAATTAGATGTCCTCACTAAGATATGAAAATGAGTGTGTGTCTGTGTGTGTGAGTGAGAGAGGATGCAGCTGTTCCTGTGAATCCCCTGACTGCTCAGTAGGAGTACAGCATTGTAAGTAATGGTCAATTTACTGAGACTGACAGTGTTCCGGTCTGTGTTTTCTATTCAGTTGTGCTTTTACTGCATCGGCAGTGTGTTTGGGATCATATTGATGAAGTTGTTGCCAACCAGATACTTTCCAGATTGATTGCATGGTAATGATCAAAGATCGGACTGTACTCTTCTGTGTTCATAACGCCATCAATTTGAACAAGATCACCAACACCACTGGCTCTATGTCCTAATTACGATTTTAAATTTGGATCCATCACTCCAGAAGACTTGCTGCCACTTATCTGCAGTCCAGTTCTTGTGGAATTTGGCATTTCTTTACTCCCTATTTCCATTGCTTAACAATAGCTTCCTGTCAGTCACCCTTCCACTGAGACCATTTCTGAAGAGGTTTCAGTGACTGTTAGATGATGGGTCAGATGCATCTCTTAGGTTTTCTGTCAGGGCTTTGTTTTTTTCTAATTCTTACAGACATGACTTTTCTCATACTGTTCATCTGTTGTAGATCGTTTTTAGGCCTGCCACGTCGTTTGCCCTCCACTTTATTTATTTATTTAGGACACACTGCACAACATGTCCACATATGCCAAGTTTTTGGTAGTCACCTTAGTGGTGCAAAAACACCGTTTCAAATCTGTCAAATTGCATTATCTTTGGCAACTACAGAAGAGTGAACACACTGTGTGTTTTTGCAACAAACAGCTAGTAACAAAGCACCTATAGATACAATTTAAAGCTGATTCTTTGCCAAGTTGTCTGTTATGTGTAGACACAGCACTAGCACATCCCTTAATTTAGTTGCATTTTGTTTATGCTTAAATGATTCACAGGTCGGTGCTAAGCAGCATGACATAACAAACCATTCCCCTGAAAATGTTCAGGTACAAGGGCTGAACTGACAATGAGTGAAGAACCTTCAGAAAGTCTGGGGAACTACTGGCAAAATATAAGGAATTGTTTGGCGGCTCAAGACTTTTGCACACGACTTTATGAGCATGTAACTATTTTTTTGTGACAGACTTCCTGACCTCTGACTGGATTTGCCCGATCGCACACTCGATCGCCAGCATCCATTTTCACTTATGGAAGACAGAAGAAGATGATGAGAATTACCAGCTGCTTAACAGAGTTCTGCTGCTCCTGAATGACGCTCATGTACGCAGAGGCCTTCTCCTTCGTAGAGTACACATCCTGCCCCGGTTCGTCACGATTCAGCCGGCTCGCTGTGTTCTGCGTGAAAAGAAATGATGTTTGACGAACAGACAACCAACCAGGTGTTTAGAGCTCACTCATCTCCTGCAGTCTCACCTCGTTTGGTAAATTGGCTGTCCTGTTAAACATGAGAGAGTAAGGGGTGAACTTTGTTGTGGGGTTAGTGGATGTCCGGAACAGAAACAGCAAAGGGTCGAGAAAATCATCCCATTCTGCCTGCTTCTCCGACACCATCTGCAGTATGGCTTCCTTCAGCAGAGGGCTTGTGCAGTCATGGAGTGGGTTGAGCTGAGGCTGATCCACAGGGGAGACCTTCTGTGTGATGCTCCACCTTTCACACAGCACCTTTGTCACCTAGAAAATGAAAAATGAAAATAAAAACATGCCTCTGTAGTGCTGACCTAAAGTCCTCAATCTTATCATTTTACACGACTCTGCTGTTCCAGTCTCACCTTATCACAGAAGTCAGCATTCTGTGTGCAAATGATCATTTTAGGGGCACCAAACCTGATTAAAAAGAGAGCACAGATCAGCATCAGGCTAAAAAGCACCACTGTAGGTAGTGAATTCTTGCTCATTTTGCTTATGTGCATGGTCTGTAAATAAGTTGTTTTTAACCTGTAAATGCATTTCGAGATGCATCTTGCAACTGAGGCGACGTCTGTCCTTTGTACTGGGAAAGCTTCTGGCCATTTAGTGAAGTAATCAATCACCACTGTGACACTTTTGTTGCCTCTCTGGGTCTCTGGCAAGGCCCCTGATGAAGAGGAGAGAAAAGCCACACGGTCGGCCTAAGATTTGTGGCAAGAAATGATCTTGCAGACATAATCAAAGCGAATTTGCTTAAGTGAGCTGAGGCAAAAAACCTATCGTGTCGATCCCGACAATTTCCCAAGGTGCATCCACTTTTATTGGCCGAATAGTTCTTGACTGGTTCTTATTTCTCTCTGTGTGCTGACATGTTTCACAGACTTTTATCTGAAACCGTGGTAACAAAAGTTAGACACTGTTATCAGCATTCCCACCTGATTTGAAAAAACAAAAACCAAACACCATAAACAGAAATGTGTGTACCCAGTCTACGACGTCCTTGATGATTCCCAGCCAGTAGTACTTGCTCTGGATCCTGTGGACGGTCTTCTTCTGGCCCAGGTGATGGCCGATATCACTGAAGTGACAGTCGAGAAAAATCTGTCTCTTCCTCTCAGACTCAATCACCACCTCCCTCTTCTCTTCTTTCTTGGGCCCCACATAGTACAGCTTGCCCTCTTGAACACAGATATAAACCAGGGAATCATGTAGTGAGAGACTTAATCCCAAGTCACACCATACTGCATAATAAATGTAGGCATTTAATGTTGTCTTGAGTTCTAGGAAAAGTAGACATTTGCATGATCAGAACTTTGGACATCTTGAGAACAGCAGTGGACTATTCTTTAATTCGGCATATAAACAAGTTATCTAACAATGAATATTATTCCTATAATCGCTTTCACCTAAAGTACAAAAGAGCCAGTTTTTGCAAGCACCAAGGTTTTAGAATTATTTTGAGTAGTCGAATTTTCTGCAGATCCCTACTGATTCACCTAGTTGTGCCCTAAACGTTATACCTGCCTAGCAAGACCATTTTAAATCAGGGGAGTAAAAAGTCAGTAGTTAAACTGACCGCTGGAGATGAACAAAAGCGAACCAAGTTACTGAATGAAGCCCTACCGTCGATGATGAATTTCTGAGCGTATCTCTTGAGGTTCTTCTTTCGTATCGGATTCATCAACTGAGGAAAACTGCCTTTAGCCACAAATGTGTAAATGTCTCCGAGTTTGTTGGAGCTGGATTCAACCACCTCCTCCTCAGCCACTGGCAGCGACTCCACGCTCAGCATTTCACAGGATGAGAGCGCGCACAGCCAGCGTGCTCCTTATTAAACATAAAAATGCTTTTTGCCCAACGGCATCATTAGCAGCTAAACTACAGAAACACAAGAGTTACCGGTCAGGATGAAAATACTGTACGGTCTTCTTCTACTTTGTCCTTTAGGTGGTTGGTATCAATTAGTGTTTCTTTAGCACCCCCTTCTGGAAGTATGACCGTAAGTCCTGGGAGACATTTCTTTAAAAAGAACAAACAATCGTAGCTAAAAGTTAGTCGTAAGTAGCTGTTTGCTAATTTTTGACAGAAGGTGACAAGGTGTCGACCGCAAGTTTCACTAAGCAATAATCCAGACACAAGTGCATTCAATTTTCCTCAAGGGACTTTCAAAATCATATTGAAAAGTGTAGTTTCATACTGAAACCGCTTTAGTTCTGTTAACGCTCATCATTGCATTCTAATCACAGGCGCCATAACTTTAACTAGAGCAATTTTAAACTGACAGATTGCTGCACATACAGTGGAAAACAGACAAAATATCAAAAAAAGTTCCTTCTTACCGATCTAACTTCCAGGAAAATGTTTTTGTAATACTTATATATGTCTACAGATTATATGCTTTTAATTTGGAGGGCGCGTCGAACCGGAGGTGACATACAGTGGAGGTGAGGTACAGCGCGTGCGTTTGACGGTAGTGTCGGCGGTAATGTTTTTCCCCGTGTCTTAAAGACAGTTGTCTTTGAACAGGCAGCAATGACGAACGAGGGCAAAGAAAAGCCTCGGTTTTATATCTGTAGCTGTTTCACGACTGATAACATTTTTCTGGAGGATTACAAGCTCCATGTTCGTTTTGTGTCCGAGCAGCAGTTCAGGCTGGACTACCATACAGTGAGTGGATACCAGTTTGCTACATTTTGAGAAACACAAATATGAAGAGAAATGGGTCCCGTGGTGGCATGACGGCTTTGTGAGCTAACAGGTGTGTATTGTTTGCTAATTGTTATCGCGCAGCTGCTGAAGAAGTTGGGCTGCGTCACGGATGAACAGTTTGAGGGAGTGCTCAACAAGGTAAGAAGTGTATTTCACAAGTGCTGTTAAACAGGCCAAGGGATTTTGGTACACCTGTTCCAAGCATCCGAGTTGTATTTTAGACCCTGACATTAATTTGCTTTGTACACAAAAACAAAACGACTCCACAAAAAACAAAAACTTCCTGGTTCTAAATAGTTAGCCTGATGCTAACGGTCAGTTGATTTTATTTTTTTTTGCTGGAATACTAGGGTGCAGTTGTTTGTTTGTTGTTTTCAACAGATCTCGCACACATCTCTTGAACAATCCCGACCCATACTTATATGGAGGGTCTTTCATGCTCCTCCGGTTTTGAAGGTCTTCTGTGATGGACCTTGGTCTTTAGTTCACTCCCACAGATTTTCAAAGGGATTCAGACTACAGGCCACTCATTAATGCTCATCTCGATCTTCTGAAAATAGTTCTTCACCAGGAGCCGTTTTTGGTCGTTGCGTTGGAAGACCCAGTTCTAGCTGCAGACTGCTTATTTATTCATGTTAAAACTGGCTTGACCAAACCCAACTATAAAAACATGAAATATAAATGAACACACTGGACCACTAATAATAAAACTTTTAAAGCAGCACTTAAAACTTCTCAACTAAAAAGCATTGAGCCTTCAAGAGGCCACCCTCAAGAGTAGTAGATTCTGAATGACTTGTAAAAGTTGCCTGTGTTTAGAAGCATTGGGCATGTGTTTTGGCATTGACTTGGCCCTGTAACAGAACCTGATGTTACATTCATCATTTTTTTTAAATAGTTTTTAAAGATTGTGGGGTTTTTGTAGTTCATTTCACAAAAATGCAGAACGTAAACCTGACGAAGCTGTTTAGTGGATTTTACTTTCTCCTCATCGTGATAGAAGTTAAAGGTGGCAGAAGATTGAGCTTGGGATTGGTGGTATTTTTTTTTTTTTTTAATTCATACCTTTTTTGCCATTTTGCTGGAGCATACTGTACGCACTGGTATTTGTGTTGAGATATAAAAAAAACACTGAAAGCTGCTGCTGATAGAAGTCATTGCCGTTCTGGATGTGACAGATTAGCCAGCTCAACAATTAAACTCTGCTGCCTCTGACATGTGTAGTACAGATGTTTTACAGTTCTTTGAGAACAATTGATGCTCCACTAGTGGCATCTTTGTGCACTTCAATTTTGCTGCCTCTGGATCAGCTTAATAGAGACAGGAGCATCTGTTTTTAGGAATGTATTAATTTCATTGGGAGTCATAAGTGGCCTGTTAATGTTATGAAACTTTCAAGCTTAACTCATTAGGCTGGTACTCAACAAAGAGCGATGACATAACAAGAGAATTAATATCTTATGAAAAGAAGCCGAGGTAACAAATCAGAAATTGTTGCATTACTAATAAACTGAAAGTCTCCGCCCTTTTTAGATTTCCCAGGAAGTGGACAGACGAAAGCATCTAGATGGGGCATCTGCTCAAAGAGCTGCTGCTATCAAAGATATGTACCAGCCTCTACATCATCATGTCTACCATCTCCAGGTAGTCACTGCGTTAACTGTCTTTGGCATTGTGAATAATGTAACATTAACACCTTGATAAAACACATTTGCACTTCACTTCCCCTCAGGAGTCCTACCTTGCTTCAGAGTTCAAACAGATTGTTGAGTACTGTGAAAGTGGGAGTGCCACTGAAGAAGGCCTTTTAGACTTGTTGGAGGAACAAGTGGGTAAGCTGGGAAGTTCTTTCACCTCCTCAGAGACAGAGATTCAAATTTGAAGTTGTTACATTTCCCTAAAAAGTCCAGGAGATGTGGAAGAATAACAAGTAGTGTCTGAATTGAGAAGAGAGAGACATGGAGGCAAAATTGTTCAATTAAGTCTTTTATTAATATTGTTATTACAAATCCAACTAAAGAGGTGGACAAGCTGTTATACCACCTTTGAAAGAAAGGAGAAAATAACAGGACCCAGGACTTGGTCACAAGGAAGTCCCTCCTCTCCCCTTGCAAAAGTAACACAGAGCTAGAGTACGGCGTTATTTTTGTGCCTCTATTCTGAGCGCACATAAATAATTTTTGCATGTACAATTGTTGCATTTTGGGGAGAAATTTATTTTGAGTGAAGAAAAGTTTAATTTGAGCGAACAAAATTCATTGCTGCGTGCAAGAAATGTATTTCAGTGTTTGCTATTGTCCATATACAATACAATACAATACAATAACAGCCCTTCTCTCTCAGTTGTGGGCATTTGGTCTTGCTCAGATCTCTGCTCTGCAGGACACACTCATACAGAGTCAAACTCAAAGCAGACCCTGCTAGGGTCGTAACAGAAGTGATGGCTCAGTTTCATTGCTAAGCAATGATGTCTATTTATAGAACTATTGATTTATAACAAATAGCGGAGAAGAAAGGACTAGAATCACAGTGCCAGAAGTTTTACCACAGCTCAAGACAATCAAGGCATTTTATTGTCATGAACTCATGATACTGTTTGTTTGTGTTGGTATGACAGCTTTATGCCACACAGAGCATCTTTAACTCATTCTCTTCCCTGTGTTGCAGCTCCAAGAGTGTATCGCTTTCCTTTGTTTGCCAAGAGCTTCTGTGAGGATCTGATGGAGGAGCTAGAGCACTTTGAACAGTCTGCAGCGCCTAAAGGAAGACCCAACACAATGAACCAGTATGGGGTAATAAATTAATGCTTTCTGAAACTGCTGAAAACACTCTATTCCATCTCCTTAACTGTTCTGGCCAGATGTATACATCTTTAATGGCTCTAAAAACAAGAATTGGGGCTATACGTTTGAATTATTATAGATTTTTTCTAATCCAAACAGGTTCATGAGTATACACGCTAGGTCAAATATATACATACACCCCGACTAATATTTGTTTAAGTGTCCCATAGCAAGTTGCATCTCTGCCAGATGCTTGTGATAGTCATTAAAATGCTTCTGACATAATTGTGGCTGGATATTTGCCCATTCTTCTTCACAGACTCTGTAGAGTTGGTTTCCTGGCATGAACCTGGCTTTTAAGCACAGTCCACAAATTTTCAGAGGTCGGGTTTTGGGAAGACCACAGTTTAAAGGAAGTTCAAAGCTTCCTCTGACCACAACTCTACATATTTCATGTTTGTTGTGCTTTTAGGGGATTAAAAAAAAAAAAAATCTTAAAGACCTTATAATAATGCAGCAAAAATATTCAGACAAACTCCTGTGAGCAAGCACTTGGAGACAGTGGGAAGGAAAAACTCCTTTTTAACCGTAAGAAACTGAACCCAGACTCAAGGAAGAGCAGCCATCTGCTGCAACCGAGTGGGGGTGATGGGAGTTTGGGGCTGTATGTGTAACTACTTGCCAACAAAAATTAATAAATGCAATTATGTATTTTCTAATACTTCACCAAATTAAATATTTCACAGGAAGTTCTTTTTGTAAGCGTTACTGGATATGTTGTCTTCATTTCACAATTTAAATGAAGGATTTAAATGATTTGTAAATTCTTGTATTTGTGCTTTTATTAACATTACAGAGTGTCCCTACCTTTTTAGAAATAAAGCTGTATAAGTTGTTTTGTTGCTCTTCTTTATATCTTCAGATTCTCCTTAATGAGCTGGGCTTTGACGAGCGCTTCATCACACCTCTGCGTGAACAGTACTTGCTGCCTCTCACCTCCCTGCTTTATCCAGACTGTGGGGGGCGCTGTCTGGATAGCCACAAGGCTTTTGTGGTCAAATATGACATGAATGAAGATCTGGACCTGAGCTACCACTATGACAATGCCGAAGTCACCCTGAATGTTTCACTGGGCAAGGAGTTCACTGAAGGCAACCTGTATTTTGGTGACATGAGACAGGTGATGCCCTGCTCTGATTCATGAATGTTTTTCATTTTTCCTGTGTACAACTAAAAACATATAGATATAAATAATTAAAATATTTGATACAAAAAGTATAATTGATAGTAAATTATTCTTCACATAAACAATTTGTAAAACCAAGTAAAAATAAGTTGTTTCTGTGTATTTGTGTATTTTTTTTCTTTTTTTATTGTTTTTCCCACTGTTACTGTCATTTCTAAAGATAAGAGGATTAATGGTGTATGTATTAAGCCATGTCTGACTGTAGTTGTTTTTCCCCCTCTGCAGGTTCCTGTAAGTGAGACTGAGTGCTCAGAGGTTGAGCACAGGGTAACTGAGGGTCTCCTCCATCGGGGTCAACATATGCACGGTGCTTTACCCATCTCTTCTGGTCAGCGCTGGAACCTCATCATCTGGATGAGAGCCTCACAGGAACGAAATAAACAGTGCCCCATGTGCAACAGGACGCCCTCATTGGTGGAAGCGGAGGGCTTTGCTGATGGCTTCACGAAACACTCCGAGCCACCACAGAACATCTCATGTGCACTGACGTGATGCATCCAGACTGCGCTAGCTGATTATAGGAAGACCTTAAAGTGAATATATTCTTGTGAAGCATTATGACTCCATTTTAAATTGGAATCATAAATATATATTTTCTTTTATGAATTGTAGTAGTATTCAGTTCAGTTTTATTTATATACTGCCAAATCACAACCTCCACAAGGTGCTTTATATTGTCAGATAAAGGCCCTACAATAATGGAGAAAACCCCAACAATCAGATGACCCCCTCCCCTATGAATAAGCACATTGCGACAGTGGGGAGGAAGAACTCAATTTCAACAGGAAGAAGCAGGTTTGGGGAGGAGCAGCCATCTGCTGTGACTGGTAGTAATAATACTGGGCTCAGACATTCAGTGTAGTGTCCCGTTTTAAATATTTTCTAGAGATAATATTGCCACTCAGTGTTTTAGATGGAGATTGTAAAAAATACATTTTTAGTTGTCATGGGATATTGCATTTTTAGAATCACCGGTCAGATAAAACTGTTTAAAACTTTGACTTTCTCCTTAAATATAGCTTTCACATTCTCTTTTTTTTTCTTCTACCAATTTCTTTGTTGTTGCACAATTGTCCTTTGGATTTCAGTCATCAGTAGGCGTCTCTTTTATGTCCGAGTTCAACAAAGTCCGAATTTGTGCAGGTTCATCTACCACATATTAGATCAATGCACTTCTAAGAAGATGACCTGCAGTCTTTTCCCATATTTGTTTATTTAGTTTTTAAATGTATTTATTGAAGTCTGCGACTGCAGAAGTCCACGTTACTAATATTAAAGCCTTGTTGTTAAAATGAGGTTTAATGTTTAGCTAAATGTGTCTCATCCGTCTTGGATCAGAAAGAATGAAAGCACTGCTGGAATTATCCAAATTTGCTAAGCCACAGATTTGGCTGTGATACGTCCCTGCAGTATATCTCTGAGAAAAAAACACGTGCACAGTTTGAAATATTGGAAGTTTAATTACACAAATTCTGTTAGTTCATTAATATTCTTTGTGTGTAAATATCTTGGCTATGTGGCTGAATTAATTTCTCACACAGATTTTTTTTTTTTTTAAAGAACACTAATATGAACCTGTTGGTTACATCTTACAAAAGAAATGGATTCTTTTCAATAAACAGCACAACATCATGGCCTTTTGGTTGTTTCTTTTTACTCCTGCTTGTGCTAGCATGGTGTTGAACCGAGGGGAAATTGGGAGGTGGGGAGGGTCAGGTTCACTGTTTCATATTCAAACACACCAAAAACAAATGCAACAAAGGCATGGCTCTGGTTGCTAAGGTATTGCTTATTTTCATGCCTCTTGCCTTGAAATCCAATTCTGTACACGCAGGCTTATGAGAGCATTGTACAGTAAGTTTGGGCCTTGTATAGAGTGGATTCAGTGTAATTACAATTATAGTACAATATAGCTATAATAAGATACATTTTCACAACAAACACTATACAGATAAATATCCTCTTGTTACAGTCCTTTATAGTACATTATACACATACACAGTATATAGTTTTCAAATCAGAGCAATGTTTGCCAAATGGACCAGTTTATAATAATGAAAAAAAAAAACGTATCCAAGTGCAGTCTTAAGTGCAGTTATTGCATCAGTCCCATCTCACTGGGTTCAGCTGTCTGTGCCTTCCTGTGCTGTCTGCGGGTCAGCACTGGCTGCTTTCAGTAGTCTGCCCACACTTTGTTTTAGGTTCTTCAGTCAATGAGATATCGTGTCTCAGCTTTATAATGTGGTCTCGCTGCTCATGTCACGGGGCCGGTGGTGGTCGATGTCTGAATCGTAATCTGACTCCATCTCGATCTTGACCTGGGGCACCGGGCACGCCATTCCTCGGCCCATGGGCATGGTCGGAGATGACGGGCAGGAGATCTTCAAATGGAGGGTTATGCTGAGAAGGGCAAGGTCCAGTTACCATACACACCAGGTACCATACACACCCATAGCCAAAGACACAGGGGTTCTACCAGGAGGGGAGGGGACTGTGGCGGAGCATGATGACTACAGCAGTTCAGCTAATGAGTGAAATCCCCAAAAATTCCCAAGATATTGGCTGTTCCTCCCACAGGGAGTCAGCAGACTAGCTGATGTTCCCACACTGTGAATGACATAGACTATACCTAAATTATCGTTAGAATAGTAAAGCCAATGCACTAGTGCCTTTAACTCGTATTCCTTCTGACCAGCAGGGGGAGCCCTGGTTTCTAAATCAAGTCTAGTTGAATAGATGTCTATGGGAAATGGATGGTGAATATGCTCATCTGGCTTTCATAAGAGGACTTCGTTAACCACTGGGTGATGTCATGGTGGCCATGCCTATCTTTTGTAAACAGCACGTAGTTTAAATTAACCGTGAATGTAAGAGCCAGGGTGTGACATGGTTTGTATTAAACAAACATAGCTTGACTTTACTGAGTACGTTGGAATAAAATAATAATAATAAAACATCCTGCTTTTTTTGTAGATGTTAATTTGTGATCATAAATTTGTTTTGACTCTAATATCAAGTCTTTTTGATTTATTTATTGTTTTACACTATTATGCATGCCTGCGTATTGCATTAAGACAGCACATGTTGTAAAGATTTGTTTAAAAACTAGTCCACTAACTTCAAAGGTCCGGTGATCAGTGCATTTTGTGTTTGCATAAATCCTTCAATAAAATAACGTCACAGAGAATAATTTATGTACTTCCACAGATGGCTGCATGTAAGCAAACAAGTTCACACTGTCAATTCCAAACCATGCCTCTAATAAAGCAATGCAGACATGATGGGAACATTTGTATCAGCCACAAAGGGCAAACAGCCCAAAGTTACAATAGTTATGGTTAAATAATGCAAATGGCACTTTCAGTGCAAAATGTGTGCAATGAAACTGCTGTGAGGGAGGGAGGTGGGTTGGAGAGCTGGGGTCTGACTACATTTCACATGCAGGTGTGACTGATGTACTAAAGAGATTCAGCACATAGAAGAAAAAGAAACAACCAAATGATGTTTGCTGCAAATGGATCATTACACAGTTGTGTATACAGATACCTACAATATATCCTCTCTATGTGCTAGATACACACAGACCTAAAAAGATCACACAATAACTACTTTGTCTAGTTTGATTGCTCGCACACTATATTAAACTACACAACAAATACTGAAGGCTTTGAGATACACAGTGAAACTATCCAGCACTACCTTTCATATTGGTTTAAGATGAGCAGTCATGCTGAGTTGTGTGTGCAGAGGGCAGCTCAGACACAGCATGTCAGACATTTAAAACATCACTCAGGATTACACTGTTCAGCACAACAATCATCTGCATTGCCTTAAAGTGCATGGAGAGGAGACTGAACTCAAAAGTGACACACGATGACAATCGTGATACTGCACATGTGTATGTTTACAAAACATACGGAGGAAAATACAGAAGTATTTAAATGAACTTCTTATTAAAGTGTGTGCAATAAGTCAGTGTATCATTATAAAAAG
This sequence comes from Pelvicachromis taeniatus, assembly GCA_015108175.1. Lineage (NCBI taxonomy): Eukaryota > Metazoa > Chordata > Actinopteri > Cichliformes > Cichlidae > Pelvicachromis > Pelvicachromis taeniatus. The sequence goes on along the minus strand of VURO01029988.1, from coordinate 524 downwards.
GCTATGTCATCAATTTTTATGTGACTGAGTCTATCCAAGTATTTGTCAGTTTCCAGTTTAGTTTGCTGCGATTCATTCGATGAGCCATTCAGTTAAAGTTTCTTATTTTGTCTGTATTCCAGTTCACCCAAAGTGCACAAACATGCAATTCCCTTTAGTGGTAATGAGCCATACACAAATCAGTGCAGGGTAACAAATGCATTTTTTTGCAGGTACATTCCACCCAAGAAATAGTCCCTGCAAAAAAAGAAGGGGGTGGGATTAATATACCTTTAAATCAAAGGAGATTACCAAAGTTGGGGCTACTTTTAATGATTTTTGAGCAACTGCATATCTTAATTTATAATAATGTGTGTGTGTGTGTGTGTGTGTGTGTGTGTGTGTGTGTGTGTGTGTGTGTGTGTGTGTGTGTGTGTGTGTGTGTGTGTGTGTGTGTGTGTGTGTGTGTGTGTTAAAGAGCCCTGCGTGTGGCTGCAGCCTGGCAGTATGCTCCCCACTGAGTCTGTGTGACATCAGGATAGATG
>VURO01029981.1:2714-13361 GCA_015108175.1 Pelvicachromis taeniatus | reverse complement strand
AACTGTTCACGGTGATAAGACTTCAGGAAGCCACAGCTCTACGTGCAACTTCCTCTAAAAACCACCAATTTGTACTTTTACACATTTCTGTGTAGAGACGAATAAGGCACTGAGCATTTGACCCACAGGCCCAGATGATCAGACTGGCCCCGATAAGAAGCGCGTAGCTGTAGAGGAGTCGACGCTGAGCGCTTATCAGAACTCTGACAGGTTTAAAGATCGTTATACTACGTGTGTAAAGTCTCACCACTACACGTAGAATCCTAGCTACGGTGGCCACTGTGGGACAAACATGACAGGCAAGTCGAGGCTAACGTTAGCTTATAAGCAACTGTCGTCAGCTGTGTGGAGACGGGAGGGCTGCGTGTCTGTGACATCACTCTGCCTTTGTCCTGTCTTCCTCACCTCATCTCCAGCGTAGCAGATGGCTGCCCTGAGCCTGCACTTCTTCCTGTTACAAGAGCGTTTTTCCTTCCCACTGTTGCCAAAGTGTTTGCTCAGTAGGGCTCTAACCCTTACACTGTAAGTTCCCTTGTGGAAACTGTTGTTGTGATTTGATGCTATAGATGAGGCTTGAGGTGAGAAGGAACAGGATGACATTTTGTTGAGATGGCGGTGGCGTTTGTCCCATTTCCTTTCTTTGGTGAAGGGGACGCCTTGTCCCGTGATAAAACACTCATGTTTCACATCTTGAGTCTGAAGATGCAGGCATGACTTCAAAAGCCCCTCCACGGCAAACAAACGCCTACGATTTGCCTTCTCCGCTGCCCTTGGCATCATGCAATTGTGGCCGGTCTCTAGCTACATACATAAAACGTGATTGGGTGGATCCGTCTCAGTCATTGTATTCAAAGATGCTGGGGTAACACGGAGCTCCTTTGTATTTTTAGTGGATCACCACACGAATCACCACGTTTTTGTTGTTGTTTGTTTTGTTTTTTTTCATTAAATAACCTGAAAAACGACGTACTGTACCTTTAGAGCTGCTGCCTGAAGCTTCATTGCCTCAAGCCGCCGCCACGTCAGTCATGTCCACCCCTCCACTGATCCATGTTTTTTACGTTTGTCTCTCCAGGGTCGTACCTGCCGGCCAGTTACTACGCCTCATATGGCGGGAAGGTGGGGGCGGGCGAGGATGGCGAGAAGCCCTCCAGGTCGAGTCCGTCGGTGAAGCCGTCCAGCGAGGCCAAAGCTCTGGACCTGCTGCAGCTGCACGCCAACCAGTACAAAAGCAAGTCGCCGTCCATCCAGGACAGCAAGACGCCGCATGACCGTGAGCGGGAGAGAGAGAGGGAGGGCGACCGGCCACGCTCCTCGCCCTCGCAGCGCATCATGCAGTCCCATCACCACCTGGGATACCCTCTGTACGACCTGTCCTACCCCTCAGGTGAGTCTCGCCTGCTCAGATATTCTCAGAGTCGACGACGAGCTGCTCAGAGTTTAGTGAGCAGCCACAGGGCCATGGTGACGTCACACACCTGTTTCATGCAGGTAGATGCATTCACAGCTGAAAAGGCCTAAGCCTGCCCACCTCACCCGTCTGAGCCTGCAGCTGCTTTTACATCTTCATCATTTAGCGAGTGGCGTGTGTAAGCCCGTCTGCTGCAGTTCTGACGTCCTGTCTTTGTTTCAGGCCTCTCTTCCTCCGCCATCGTCGCCAGTCAGCAAGCGTCCGCCCCGTCCATGTACCCGCCCGCACGGAGGTGAGAACGGTAAGGCACGCACACAGGAAACCTCATCAGTTTCCTTTTTTCGTTTTTTTTTTTTTAATCAAATTATGTTTAAAACTCAGTTTAGCGGCGTCTCCCCTGGATGAAGGCTTTGGGGACCAGAGGTCAGAATACCTGATTAATGCCAGAGGGAGGAGGGCAGTCAGTCAGATAGACACCTGCGCAGGTGCCCCCTCCACCTGTACTCTAACTCACCTGCCCTGTTTCAGGTGTCTCAGCACAGCAGCTCCACCTACTGGTCAGATCAGTGAATGTCAGTGTAAAAAAAGAGTTACTGAACAGGACATCAGCCTCCTCTTCATCATCATCACCTTCTTCTTCTTCATTTTAAACCGTTTCCTGGTAAAATCTTCTGACCCGTGATCTCCTCACTTTCTGCAGGCACACCTGATTGGCCAGCCTCTACGCCTCTCCGAGTCATGTGACTGGATCACGTGAAGAAGCGTTTCTGTTTCCGTGACATCAGTTCAATGGTGTTCTGTGTATGTTTGATATCTCTGCCTGGACGTCCAGCCGACCGCTCCACCCCTCTCCGGCCCGGACCCTGGTCCCATTGGGCTCTGCTGGTTCTGGGCGGTCCCGTTGGCCAGCTGAGGTATTGGCTAACAGGTGCTGCTGGGATGCAGGTGTGCGGAGCTCACAGTGGCATACCTGCAGGGACGACTGGGCGCTCTGTTATTTTACAGCACTCGGATTGGGTTATTTACCTCCTGCGGTGACCTCTGACCTCTATCAGAAGGATGGGCTCAGCTCCGGATGACATCACACGTCACCTGGATGTATCTCAGCTTCACGCGAAATAAAGAGAACACTGTGGACAAAGGAGGGCCGGCCAATCAGAGGGCAGCATACAGACTGCTTCCTCGGGCTGACTGAGTGACAGGCTCCTCCTCCTCAGTGTGTAGCTGTATCGTGCTGTGTGTGTGTGTGCGCGTGTGTGTGTGTGTGTAAATACTGTACAGAGGAATTATTTTAAAGAGCCTGTTGGATGATGTTGGATTTCCTACTCTTCTTTTTGTCTGGTAGTCTCTGCCTCTGTTTTTCTACTGTTGTTGACCTGATATTAAACCTGTAGCTGGTGGAGCGACGCTCGAGCTCAGTGTCCTCATTTATTCCCCGAAAAGCTCGAGAAAAGCTGACGTCATCAAACGTCTTCAGGTGGAAGCTGCAGGAACAAACTGCAGCATTCTGGGTAAAATTTGATGTGAAACGTGTGATAAAGATGCAGGAAGGAGGCAGATACGTTCCCACGGCGATGTGTGGCTTCTCAGAGCGAGCTCACAGAAATCACATTGCGTTGGGGTCCTGTGACATCCGTGGAATCATTTTAGGTCCTGGAGAAGGTTTTTAAATCCTTGAAGGTCCTGGGATGATGGGTCAGGCAGAAGCATTTAAAGGGTTCTTCTTTCAAAACAGGAAGTTTGCAGTTCTTGTTTCATTGTGTAGAATAAAATATTTCCTGGTTAAAACCATAAAGCAGAGAAATGTGGCTCCATGGTTTGACTTTATTCAGCGATGCGTGAGCTAATGTGCTGCAGGATCACTAACCTCAGCGGCTCAACATCAACTTCAGTTTTAGTTTCATGGTTTGATTTTGTGCACTCTTCTTTAGGAAACAACTTTTTCAGGCCATTCACGTTTATGTCAGATTTTCTAGTCGAGTAATAAATTACGTTTTGGGTGTCTGATTTATTTCATGTTAAATCTGGTTAACACAAAAGTTACAAAGTTACGTTTGCTTTTAACTCTTAATGGTGGTGACAAAAGACTTCTAACACGCTGCTCCAGAAGCAGAGGAGTCATTACTGAATAATACACCTGATGATGTCATTTCTAGAGCAGGACATGTGACTAAAGTCTAATGGGCCGCGTGCCGTTCCTCCTTAAAACGCCTTCACAGTAGTTTGTTAAAGAAACATGAGAGAGAATATGAGCTGAGACGTAACAGGATGTGAGTCAGGCAGCCGGTTCACAAATGACTGCGGTGAGTGAGAAACAGTGTTTACATCGTCCTTATTGTGGCGCCATGTTTGTTTCACCATAACAGTCCTAACGCTGTCCATCAAATCAAACATTTCTATCAAGACTGTCATCATCATTGTTTCTTGTATAAATTCCAGGGAATTATGCAAACTTTGAGGCCCTTACGTTCATGCGATTCCTCCAGTTTCAGGTTGTTCTATCATTGTATTTGATTATCTAGAAAACTGCCCTCAGCATGTTTTAGGGGAAATCCCTGATATCTCAAGAGTGTAGCTCGTGATAACAGAATGACGGATGCTTGAAGGTCAGACATCTTTGAATGACAGCAGCGTTTGGAGGCCACGACTGCAGGTAGAGGAATAACACTTTGATTCTCGTACACAACGTCCGTGATATTCTTTATGATTACAAATGAACCGTTTAAATCAGGTCAATTAGTTTATAGACATTAAAGCTTTAAAATGGAAGAAACAACTCTTTTTATCTGACTGTATATTTCAAGATTTATTGTGGAAAATTTCTCTGTGATGGGAGCAGCAAACTCTACTCTTCTAAATCAGAACAGGAAACAGTGAACATGTTGACTGGAGTATAAGCCTTTGTTTGGCTTTTTTTTAAGAATATACAAGAAGTCGACTGTTGTTATATTTACCTTTGGGACAGGAAGACTAAGCTTTTAGTCTTCTGTTAGTGGATCCATCTGGGTTAGTTGCAGCCAGCTGTCACAGGGTTGGGTTGCCAGGTCAGCACAGGCCGGTTCTACCTGAGGCACGACACGCTGTAGGGATGATGTGTCTGCTCCAATAAATCCAGTAGGTGGTGCTATAGCTCCGCTGAATGGTTGTAGATGAAGCTGTTTGTGACGTCATTGCCTTGCAGATTGAAGCAAAGATCCGTGAGTGTTTCTGCCATAGCACAGATTCAGGGAAGTGTTTCTATACAGGACGGTCCAGACAGGTGAGACACGTTCAGGTAACACGTGACAATGAAGCAGCGACGCTTCAGGATGAGAAACTCAGACTGTGACAGTGAACACTTTCTAAATGTGCCTCACGAGTGAAACCCGTTTAAACGCTCAACGTTCATTCATACTTTACTTTGAAAGGCACTTCCGCTCACTTCCTGCACAAGCTGGGATGAATACTGCCAGCGTGACTGCGCAGCTCGTGCACAGAGAGAGGGGAGCGCCCTGCAGGTCTGTCGGTGCTGAAGAACGGGTTCAGGGACCGACACCGGACCGACCGACCGGGTCTCCGGCGGACGTGATTGATGACAGGAGCCTCGCATGTAAAGGTGAGTCTGTGCAGGGAGTCACGCGCTCGTGCTGCGGGAATTTGGTTTCTATTGTGGAGTCTATTGAGAGCTTATTTTAATATTTTCCTTTATAAGTAATAAACTGTTTTATATGCAGCAGCCTTGTTTTCATAGGTGTGCGTTAATAACACGTGCACACGTTAGTAATCACATTACTTCTGTAATAAAGTCTCATGGATACAGAGTGGATGGGAGCGTTACATGGTGTTATCAATGAAGCATCTGATTGAACTTCATTAATGTGAGTTTGATGCACGTGGACGCGTCAGGCGGGGGTCACACTCAGACCCTCCTCCACCTAAAATCCATTTAAATAAATAACTCACCTGAGCAGCTGTATTACATGTACCACCTTATATAAAGATGGATGTGGTCACAAACTGTATATAAATGATGGCAGCATCAATAGACTGTATAAAAAAGTAGCCACCATGGCGTCACCCGTCTGTGAAGCCTCGATTTTTGTTTCCAGATGTGGACGTTCGCAGCCCAACACAAAAATCCACCAAACTACGGCAACACGTTCAGAGGAACTATTTTTTTCTTTCTGTCTACATCCGCCAACCAAAGAAGCAAGCTAGCAGGTGCCCTGAGGCTCATCCAGAACAGCGTCCTAAAGGGTGCTGAAAAAAATGCGTGAATTTAATTTATATCTGTAAAAGAAATATCAGGTAAAAAGAAGAGTTGATTTCTACAGAGACAATGCTGAAGACAGAAAGGGAGGAAAGAAGGAAGGAAGCTGGCGTGAGGAGGCGATGATCTAAGAATGATCGTCAGAGTAAAAGTCTGAGTTTAAAAGTAACAAAGAGAACAACAAGTGTAATTTCCACCTGCATGAAGAGATGTGCACAGAAGCTCAGGATGAAAGAGCGACCAGGATTTTATTAAAGTGACTCAAAGTAGAAACGAGGAGCTCCTTTTGTTGCTGTGAGGCTGTGGGCTGGTGTGTGAGGCGGCCTCGCTCTGCAGCTCCTCTCTCAAAGAGGTGTTTTGTTTGTGGTGCTGGACACACACACACACACACACTCTGAGGCCTGCTGGGGAGGTGCTGCATGTTAATGACAGCAGGGCACTAAGTTAATGCAGCTGCAGAGACACAAGCTCACTGTCAGTGTTTAACACAGTGTTTGTCAGCAGGACAAAATCAGCACAACTGTTTAAATGTGTCAACCTGCAGTTTGTTCACAATGCCCAGCAGGGGGCGACTCCTCTGGGCATTGTGAGGAGGCATTCCACAACATGCCTTTTGTCCCGTCTTCCCGGTCGTGGCAGATGGCTGCCTCTCCCTGAGCCTGGTGGAAGTTTTTCCTTCCCACTGTTGCCAAAGTGCTTGCTCATAGGGGGTCATATGATTGTTGGGTTTTCCTGTATGTCTCATGTTATTGTAGGGACTACCTAGCTAAAACCTATAAAACCTAGTGACCAAGGAAGGTATGAAGTACCTTCCAGGTTCCTTCTATGTAGTAGTGTAGTGTCTGCTACACTGCATGGACATCTGCACCCTGCTGGTTGGAGAATTTAAAAATATTATTATTATGTCTATATTCATCATCAAAAATATTTTTCATTACATTGTAAGATTTCACTTACACAGTGAGTGAAATCTTTCAAGAGTGGTGTCCCAAAAGGGCAAGCAAGGCACTACTTGCCCTTTTGGGACACCACTGGTAGATACTTCAGTTTGTGCATTTCTATCTAATCCTACATTTTTCCTTTGCTGCCTTGTCTCTGTGAAGCCCTGTGTGGCAGAATAAAAAGGTCATTTTATTAAAGTAAATGTTTGGGATTCTAATAAAAGTAGAAGTTGTGCATTGAAGTCTTGCTGGGCAAGTAGAATGACATCGACCCGGTGTTTGTTAAAGTGTGTCGGAAAGAGCCCTGACTCAGACCCTCACACCCCCACCTGCATGGTTTAACATGCATTCGTCGTGTCGGCTCGTTGTCATCCAGACTGTTTCATTTTGGTCTCTGACTGAATGAAGAGCTGTTTGTGTTCACCAGACTTCTCTTCAGGTTTCTTTGAGGCGTGTACCTTTTTGTGCCTCGAGCCTTACAGTATGCAAAGTCTTGCACGCTGTCTGAAACACCACTTTCCATAGATAATTTGGACGCTCAGTCGGTAACGCTTAACTGTCCTTTCATCAGCGTGAGGTTTCAGAGTCATCATTCGATGACACAGCTCTTCCTGTTCCTCCTAACCACCACTGCACCATGAAACCATCTTCTCTTGTTTATCTCGTTGCTGATTACCAATCTTTTTTTTTTAAATATCCGACAAAACTGCCATTCACATGATTCAGAGCTTCACACAGCCAACCTGCACCTGTAAACTGTTGACAAAATGCAAATTAGGGTCCAAATTTTTAGATGAAACACTGGCTTAAAGGAACTCGCCAAACCACGTCCAACAAATGAAAAATGTCCTTCTTGGGAGCGTAAAAACCCTTAGCCCTCAGAGCGTGAAGCAGCAGGGGTGAGGATTAGCTCCTGAAAGAGGAAGAGTTGCTGCCTCAAGTGAAGGAGTTTAAGTATCTGAGTTTTATGTTTGCAAACTGCATTGATCAATCTTTCTCTTTGTGCCCTCACCTGTGCTAATGCCACCTGGGCAGCGACTGAAAGCATAAGTGGCAGAAAAGAGATTCCTCTAACGGGGGGCTGTGCCCCTTTGGATGGGGTGAGGAGCTCAGAGTAGAGCTGCTACTCCTCACCTAGTTGAGGTGGTTCACCAGGATGCCTCCTGGACGTCTACGGGGTGAGGTTTTCCGGGATGTCCAGCTGGTTGGAGACTTTGGGACAGACTCAGGAGGTCGAGAGTTTATGCCTCTGCGATCACTTTTGGTGTCCCCCTAAGGAGATCTGAATGTGTTGGCTGGAAGACATGGTGCCTTAAAACGATTCCAAGTAGACATCCCCAAGGACATTAAATGAGATCAGCTGAAAAACTCCATGTTTCCATCAACATTGAAGTTAAATGTCAAACATAAGATCAATCAGACAGCTTATGGATAGTAGTGGCACTCTTCAGTTATACCAGTCCTGACAAAAGCGCCGAATTGTCCCAAAAAGACAAAAGCATTGAGCTTTAATGTGCTCTGAAGGTCATCCACTGACCACGTTCAGACCCGATCCTCTGAAGACGAGTCGAGCTGGAGGACTTTGAAGGTGCTGGGAGCTACATATACCAGTGCAGCTGTCTCTTTAAAATGAAGGAAGAAACCAGATTAGACAGGACACCGTGATGTGAGCTGGACACAGAATATGAAACCTTCAAATATGAAGACTTCAAAGTCCAGAGGAGACAGTGGCGTGATGCGTGATGGTGTCACCATAACCACGAACACTTTCAGTCTTTCCTGTGCATGTTTTTCCAACTATTAGTCAAAACCAGTTTAAACGAGCTAACTTTGAGCTTTTTCATGAAGTAACCAGAAGAAATCCTAAATCCAGGCAAACATGTTCTTAGGACAACACCCCCTGAGGTGTCCGATTCAATCATCCCGAGGAGGGGGCACAGTGTAAGGTCACACCTGTTACCGAGGCAACTGTAGTGCAATCCCACCTCCGTCAGTGTCACAGGGAGGTCTAATCAGCTGCGTGATGGTTTCTCTGAGGTTTGGTCTTCTTCACTGAATATTTCCTGTGTTTGAGCGGCCGTGGTGGAACAGCAGGCAGTTCGATGCCCGTCTCCTGCAGTCTGACTGGCTTTGGTGTAAAATACTGACGATCTCCTCGTGTGTGAGTGAAACCAGGAGAAACCACAGATCTGGGCTGTTTGTGGAAACTTTCACTCAAATGTGTGCGTCATATATATGTCTCCCCACAGTGTTCATCTTCTACCCCATCTTTGTGTTCAGGACCTAAGATACCAGTTCATCCATCACATCATATAAACTGGCCCCCAGTGCTGCAGCTTCTTTCAGGGGTTGCCACAGTAGATGTTCTGCCTTCATCTCCTCCTGTCCCAGCATCCTCCTCGGTCACACCAGCAAACATATAACAAACTGTTTTTGATGTTTTCTGAAAATGAGGAAGTGATTGTGCTGATGTGATGCTGAGAGGAAGTGTGTCTAATGTGAAATAAGCTGATAACTCAACCAGCGCATCATGTACAGATCCACTGTGATTAACGCGGCAGGGCCCCCTCCCGACCTCGCTTTCTTCCTCTGCCTCTGAGAGAAAAATCAGCTGTGAACATTAGAAACGTTAGAAACATTAGAAACATTGGAAACGTTAGAAAGATTAGAAACACTGGAAACGTTAGAAAGATTAGAACGTGCTCGTGTTTGCTGAGCTGTTTGAAACGCGTGAGGATGAAGGTGAAGCCACATGGTTCTGCATCACGCTCTTCCAGCTGTGCTCACGTCTGTCAGCGAGCCTGCAGACGCCATGAGGAGTGCGCTGAAGGAGACGCAGAAACGATGCCGGGGCAGAGGGGCACTCTGGGAAATGAAGTCACTGCAGTTCTTTTCATCACGATCTGATTTTTGCACGTCAACGATGTCGGTGTGAGGCTGAGACCTCGCTGACACACACACACACACACTGCACGTGAGAAGACGTCTTCCTCCCCCATCGTGCTGTTGCCGTGGCAACACAGACGAGCCGTGTGCTGTGTCTTCGCCTGTGGAGGTCCTTCAGATTGAAGGTTTCCTCTGCAGCTCAGCTGACCAATCAGAGCGCACCCTCATGTACACACATAATCTTAGTCCTGGATGATCTGTAATCTATAATCTACTTCAAAGGTGCTAATATGATCGGAAAAGCACGATTTTCCCATTATTTAATAAAAAAGGATGAGTTCCTCTTACCTTTCACAATAAAAGCCCTTCACATATACACTCAGAGGAAAAAAAATTCCATTGACCTGCTGAATTTCTGCTCTCTGTAATAAAAGAGGTTTTGTTGGTTTGGCAAAGACGATCTTCCATCTGTCAACAAAAATAAATAAGAAGTTGTTTATTTTCATTTAAAAACAAAGATAATACTAATGAGACATACTGTATTTGTGTGTGTGACACCTGCCGGGGTAAAGATTCACCTGCACAGGTTTGTTTCATACTGTTTTTCCTCCTGACCTTCCAAGGTGGTGACGATGATGATGTCAGAGCAGCTGGAGCTCAGTGATGATCTAGGTGTCCTGCCCCCTCATGAGGTGGAGCCCCCCAAGGAGGAGGATGGACCCTGCCCCCTACCCTTTAGGTGAGAAACTGCAGGTTGTTCCTGAGTCAGTGTGACAGCTGGTGGAGGCCGAGGACGGGCCAGATGTTAAAGACAGATGCTGAGGACAGGACGACGGCCGGACGCTCGCTTACGACTCAAAGTGTGAGGAAAACAGGAGCTCGCCCCGATCCGCCCACAGCCTCATTAGTCCTGACAGAGTGTGTGTGTGTGCGTGTGTGTGTGTGTGTTTGGCAGCAGATTAAAGCTGAGGAGACGTGCAGGAGACACAGTCAGCAGAGAGAGGAAGCCTCAGTGTCTCTCACTGCACTCTTATTCCCGTCACGTACGAAACAAGCTGCAGTCACAGGCTGTGTGTGTGTGTGTGTGTGTGTGTGTGTGTGTGTGTGTGTGTGTGTGTGTGTGTGTGTGTGTGTGTGTGTGTGTGCGCCTGTGCAGCATG
>VURO01029980.1:0-25660 GCA_015108175.1 Pelvicachromis taeniatus | reverse complement strand
TTTTAATTTTTTAAAAAAAATTAAAATTTTTTTTTTTTTTGCTACCCTGCCAGTCTCTCCTGCCCTCTTTCTCTCTCGATTTCCTCATTTGCTCTTAGCTCTCCTGTGCCTAATTGAAGTGGCAGGCCCAAATTTAGCTGCAGCTTTGGGTTTGAAGACCAAATTGATTGATGTGGAGGCAAAAGCTTTAAATCACTGATGTTCCAAACCACAAAGTTACAAAACACATATTAAAAAAAAAACAAAAAAACCTCAATGCATTATTTAGTTATTAATATAAATTGTCCACATGCACAGTGTATATCAACGAATTATGTAAACCAATACCGATCACTTTAAGCAAGCCATAACAATACAGCAGTCTCCTTACAGCTCAATCCGATTTAAGAGCACCCACAGGCCTTTTATAATGGTAACACCAGAGGCTGTACAAAACTGACAAATACAATAATTACAAATGTATAAAAATAGTAACATAAAAATAAAAATGCAACCTACAAAGCTTTTGAAAATATTATCGGATTTCTGTATAACCTAAAATTAAAAGATTACAGACCTAAAAAGGAGAGACCTAAGAGTTGCTGTTTTCTTTAATCTAAGAGACCACTTGTGCCATTTAACATTTGAAACGACCAGAATGTAAATAATTATCCACAGATTTTGTGAAAACATCTGCGCTCTTGAATCCAAAGTCACCTAAAAAAACATTTTTTCTGTGAATTACATCCAGGCAGCACCGTGTAAGCAAAATGGGTAACGAACCCAAAAATCTCACACCAATGCAGCAACACTTTGAGTTGATATATGACGTGCTTCCCATATCCCAATGGGTCTGAGGGATAAACCTAAGTTACAAAAAAAACAAACAACCCACCTACACTCGATGAAAATGATTTCAAGCAATCACATCAAACTAGGTGTGAAGCACATGAATATATAAATAAACTACACTAATATAAGAAGGGATCTTACCTTTATGTATCCCCAAGACACAGAGAGCAAATAATTTGCTTCAGGCATTTTGACAAATCAAGCACACTGATCCAGAACCAGAAAAGATGCGGGTTTCTAGCCCGGTATACTGCTCAGTCAATGAGAATACTAGACCGCTAGTAAAACAAAGGCAATTTGCAGTTCCCGCCAGTTAAAAGACCTCAACCTGAGGAGCCCGCAGAGCTCGATTCCAAGTAAATCAGCTGTACAGAGTCCGTATGTGAAGCATCGCGTTCCTGTCCTGCAAATAACCAAAGAACCGAGCCGAAGAAAAACAGATTCTGACAGAGAAGCAGAAGAAACGTGTCTCCCCAAAGATCTGATGCGAGCATATTGTGACCACACACAGTGACACAGATTGGCATGTGAATGCACACACAGAGTCAGGCACAGGGATGCACTGCTGAGTCTGTGAATAATTGATGATGGTGCGGATGTTTAGTAGATGCCAAAGCACCAGGACAGCAAAATCTTTCTCTCAGCAGCTTCCAAACAGGACTGCCTGGCTGCTTCTGTGTGTGTGACACAAGCTCCCATGTGAAGTGCATAGACTGCCTCCCCTCACACGGTCGAACGACAACAGCGAATCACGGCCCAGATATGAAAGAAGTGTGAGCTCATCATCCTCACTGATTGTTTCGGATTGGAAGAGACCTGAGACTGCCGGCTGTTTCATTGGCTGGGACTGAGGTCAGTGGAAAAATCTACCCCTTCCCTTTCCTTTAATTCCTGCGGTGCAGGGGGATGTTAGTTTGTGTATACATGTGTGTGTGTACAGTAACAAACCTATATTTGTGTGTATGCAAGACACGTTCATATAAGATGCGTGGCTGACTGTTCTAACCTTCTGCACAGCATGATATACAAGTGCAGGTTACCTCATCCAACATGATATAATATTTTAAAAAACTGAGGTCACCTTTCACCCCGGTATTCAAGCGAGGTGAGTCACAGCACCATCACTGATGAGATGATGTAAACACACAAAAAAAAACCTCATTAGTCTTACAAAAAGAATGAGCGTCACAGTTATCTGAAGTGGACTCAATAGGACACAAACTGAAAGTGTTGCAGCCACACAGGCTGCTCCGTGTACGTGTCAGCGAGCTCGGGATGTTGTCGCTTTAATCGAAAGCAAAAGATCAAACCTTACTCAAGCAGGAGTTTTTGTGTTTCTGTCTGAAGCAGTGCCAAGTGCCAAACACCTCCAAAGAGAGTATATCCACCTAATGCTTTGTGAGCACAGTGCACTTTATGTCCCCAGAAGTCATTTTTTTATATTGATATCCCGCATCACTGAATTATCTGCCGATAATCACAAATCTTAAAATTTGGACCTAATAAATGCAAATTTTACAGGAAAACCCATGTCGAGTCAACTCGCCAACGATGTCCCAATGAAAAAAAAAAATCATTACAAAGGCTCTGTAGATATTCCTCATAATTAAGCTTAACATTCTCAGAGGGCGTTGACAAAGAGCTGTTCGCAGTTTGCTGAAATTAAAATGTGCAGGGCATCTGAATCTTGTCCTGCCAATATTAGTGATATTAGACGTGTAAGGTCAAATAATGACTGAACTGCTTCTTGTAATTACAGGTGCAGAAAATTCTGAACTGTGACACTATTCTTAGGATCTGGACAGAGGATATTTCTAAGAAAAGCAGAAGCAAACTTTGGTGATAAACATGTTTACTTTGGACTTTGGTGTATTTAAAGAAATGTTTTAGTAGAAACACTTGTTTATGCTCTTCAAATGACCTGTTGAGGTACTGGTTCAAAACATCAGATCTCCAATCAATGTTCAGAGTTCAGGCAGTGTGCTTTGATCTATAGATATTACACCTTTACTGATAGATATTGCAGTGACCATGATGGACCATTCTTCTAATCATCACCATCTAACTTACCCTACACCATAAACCAGGGGTGTCTAACACATTGTCCTATCCTTGTCAGGTTTGCGGGGGTGGTTGGACCCTATCCCAGCTACCGTAGGGTGAGAGGCAGGATACACCCTGGACAGATGGCCAGTCTGTCGCAGGCAGGGAATGTACAATGAAGAAATAAAACTTGAAAAACAAAACAAAAAAAACAGGCCACATCAAAAACCTGGGACATGAGGGGAAAAAGGCCCAGCATTTTATTTGTTTCTGTCGGCTGGCACCACATATAAAACAGTGGGACACAAGCGCACGGTAATTAACACGTAATCCATCACACACAAGCATAAATGACGGGGATGATGTCGGCCACTTATATAGGTTACGTCGTAAGCACCGCAATAGCTGCCCACAAAAGGCCTTAGTAATGCTGACGAGCATTAATAAACAGAATATAAAATTACAATTGTCAAAGTTAAAAAGATTATAAAAAATCTTTATACAGTATGGTTAATATAAACTTTTCTTTAATCTTTAAAAAAAACGGTGCTTTTAATTTGAACCATAATCAGGAATATTGAAACTTTTTTACACACACACGCACGCACGCACGCACGCACGCGCACACACACACATCCACATCCCTGTGTTTCTTTAGATTTAGTCTGTTCTTTCTTTTTCTTGTTGTGTGTGTAAATGCACATGTGTGCATGCATGTGTCGTGTGTTTACATTGATTGAAAAGGGACCGAACCTGTCTCTGATTACTTTACACCCCACTTCCACAGCCTGTTTGGCAATGTGAGTAATTTACAGCTACACTGGAGCAGATGAGCCCACCGGCTAGCTGAGATCCAGTCGCTTTGATTGACTCACAGCCAAGCAGGCCAGCACAGGCCCAGCGCACACGCACATGTGTGCACGCACAACACATGGCCTCCTCTCAGGTGGAGTGTTTACACAACGCCCACTGACACCTCACCAATCCACACAAACTCACACTCACTGTCACGCATACACACACAAAGCAATAGCTTAGTCAAGAGGTGTGAACTCAAACTATTGGGTAAAAATTGGAAAGTGTCACACCAAGCATAGATGTGTGTTGTGACCAAAAATATCTGTTCCTGCTGTATATATAGCTCACAACACCTCCAGATCAATGCATTTTTTTCGTTTCTCACATTCTGCATTTATTCGGGCCGCAGACGCCCCCTCTCCGCAGAGGGAGCAGGAACACTCTAATTGTTGCTAGTGTTATAGATGAAATGGGTCTGTCACCCATTCATGATATACAGAAGACACCAAGGAGAAAATCCATATGTATGAAGACTACCAACAGGTAAGACTATGATAAAAAAGGTTGGTGGTTCGGCTCCTCCAAACCACACGTCAAAGTGTCACAGGGCCAATACATAGTACATGACTGTTAGAAAAAGCTCTCAAAGGCATAGAAAAAAGGGCCGTAGCATACACATACCAGTCCATGTACCATTTATAATATAAGTTATACCTCTGAAAACTAAGAACATTAACAAAACTCGAGCACAGAAAAGGTGCAAGATGTTTAATGTCAATTCTTTTGTTGAATTTGACACTGGAAGGAATTATAAAGAGAAGCTACATCTTATTGAGAAAAAGCAGAAACCTCTCCTCGCACGGATCTGAGATCAGTGATGTGAGACTGCTAAACTAGGTGTTTCCTAAAGAACCTCTTGCTCTTTTTCTTGAAATGAGTTGCTAAGAAACACTAATTGGAAACTGGTGAAATATCAAAGGAATACTGCTTTTAATCGTTTAAAAATATCACTACAGCAAGTGGAGGAGCTATAATAAGTGGTTACTGGTTATACTTGCAGATATTGTCTGTTGGTCTCATTATTTGAAACTTTGGCCACGTTAAATAACAGCATCTGCCATTATATCGGTGTAACAGGAAAAGCACCATTTAGCACAGGTCCATATTACAGACTTTGGTATTTACTTTACCTGCTGCAACAATTAGAGAGTCATTATGAAAACAGAAGATATCCACCAACACCAACTGGGTGCTGTTGATTTAAATTTGAATTTGCTAAAGACAGGGAAGCTCAGCCTTTCAGGGTAAGGTTAAAAAGAAAAGTGACACAATCCAGATTCTTGTTCAGGTGTCGCGCTAGTCGCAGCAAGTGAATCAGACTTACTAAAACGGTGACGTCTGAAAAATGGAAAGAAAGTTTTAATGAGTCACTTGCCATATGCCAGAAGACCAGAAGATGAGATCACGACACAGCCAAAATACACAAGTCTTAACTCCTTCCCACATAAAAAGACATTTGATCACCTCCCAGTACCCTTAATGACGAGTTTTGAGACATCAATAAACATCGATAAAGACGTTTGACGACCATCAGAATAGATTCTAGGTTTTTCCAAGGGAGGGTTAGAAAAAGATCTCCCTCACCAACTTCTGATTCACGCCTTGTCATTTTTTTTTTCCGTAAGAAACCACAGTTCAGAAAAGAGTAGCAAGAGTTGCCACTAGTAGGAGTCCAAAAGGGGGAAAGAGTTAAGAGAGTTCCTGCCTTTAGTAAAAAGGACATTTTCAACCCTGAACATTCAAGCATGACACCCTGATATCTCAAATGAGAAAACAGCCAAAGCTAATCAGACTTCCCTAATACACATCAATCTTACAGAGGAGCAAAAGAATTCCAGAAATACTTAATTTCACACACAGGAAAAATATATAACCACAGGAGTATCCTGAACTTGAACCCACAGAGAACCAACGAGTGTCACCTCAGAGACCAACACGATATCACGGCAAATTGTGTCCATGTCCAGGGGGAGATAGATAACAAATAATAATATGTAATAATAATAATAATGAAAAATCCAAGAAATAGGTAGTGAGTAAAAACATATGAAGTACATTCCAGGGTCCAGGATTAAGCTAGGTGGCAAACATGTACATGCTGTCCCTGTAAATGTGATAATAATGTCTAAGAGGGAAAGCTTGAAATGGACAAGCTTTGCCAGTGGATTGGCATTGTCTGTTTTGCCATGACACTGGGTTGCACAGACATGTGCACCTTTGATGTCAAAAAGGGGGTTACAATTGCAAACAGCTTGTTTCATTTGGTGTTCAATGGGTGTTTGTGCTGTTTGTGTTTTTAGCTACTGTGTGGCAGTGAGAATGTCCTGGAGGGCAAACTGACCTTGCCTGCCTAACATACTGTTGTAGCAGCCTCTGAGCCTAACAGAGTAAAGTTGGCAATCGTGATATTCCGAAGTGATATGCATTATTTTACCAGAAGATATCGTGACCTGATTTGAGGTCAGAGATGATGAATGGGAACGCACAAGGAACTGTACTTTAAGGTTGGGGAGCTTTCACGCTGGTCTCAAACACTGAGAGGGGAAGTGATTTTGCTGTAATTTTATTCAATTTTCCTCAATTTAATTCAATTTTTTTTGTTTCTTTTATTTATCTCGATAATGAGCTAGGGATACCTTAAAACACCGATGTAAAGTCAGGCTACACACACAAAGTAATGACCATGTGTGGGAGATGTAGCGACTGTATTACATGTGATGTCTTTGTGTGTGTGTATTGCTGGAGTGAGATAGCAGGGCGGCTGAGCCTGTGGCTGTTGCCATGACGACCAAAGATAGCTGTGGTGGTAAAAGAGGGCATGTTACAGTTTTTCTTTTTCGCCCTCCCTCTCTCTCTCCTTTTAAAGAAGTGATTTTTTGTAACATGTAAATGAGGAAGATGTGCAGGGTGATGTGTGCGATCGCACTAACATCAGAGGTGAAACTGTGCTTTTTGTTTGATTCCTTTGTCTGTCTCTCCTCTTGGTTCATCCCACCTCGTGTGACATCACAGTGTGTGACATCACCACAGCCCAGAGCTGATCAGCATTCAGAGCAGCACGGCGGCCTCTCTCCCTCTCCCTCTCTCTCACACACACACACACACACACACACACACACACACACACACACACACACACAGTGGAAGCGACTGAGCATGCTCATACCAAAACTCCTTGCTTGCATGACGATGCTATCGCTAACATTTATAGACGATATAACATAAACGGAGCAATGTGCGGCGTCATGAGTGATGAGTGTTGGGAAAGACATTAAACCACTTAATCAAGCAGCACATAGATCAACCAAAAAGAAAGAGAAAAAAAACTGCAGAAGAATCAAGTTTCTAGGGTGCTGCTTTTACAGTGGGTTGATAAGGACTTATTGTTAGGGATGAAGAGGTCCAAAGGACAAAGGAATACATTTTTTAAAATCAACTACATCGCCAGCATGTGATACAATGGATCTCACCGTTTGCTAGTTTGCTAATGTAGTGCTAGAACTGACATAAGTTTTATTCAAGAAGAACAAAAAAACAATTATGACATTTAAATTTTATACTAGAGTTCTGTATAAGATGAGTAAAAAATGACTGTAATTTCACATTTCTTTTTCTTTTAGATGGACGTGTAAAAATACAGGTGTGGGTTACCTGACAACTCCCATGAAAGTGTGCTGAACAATTTCTTTTTAAAGAATATATGAAGTTAATCACTGAACACAGTTCTGTTAAGTAGTCAAGCCTCATTTAGTAGTTTAGTTTCTTAGCACTTTCAACTTGCAGGAAACTCTGTATATGCTGTAAATATTTGTGAAAGTGCAACTTCAAGTAGAGCTCAGCACATACAGAGTACTGCATGTCCCACACAGCACCAGCACTGCACTACATTTTGCACAAAAGCCACAAAATGAAAACAAAGCAGACAAACACTAAAGTGAAACCCAGGAAGCAACTGCCACATAACAGAGACAGAGCATTACAGCACCTATGAATTTGAAATCAAAACAAAAAACTATCAATACTCCTAACATATACTGCCATGATTAAAAAAGACAACAACAACAACTTTTTAGCAATTCTTACCTTGTTTGAAGCCATCTCACTGACTGAGTGTCTCGTCTGCAGCGTCTCCAGCTGGTCCAGGCACCAGTCCAGCTCCTCCAGGGTCTCAGTGGCCAGTTTCTGGTAGGCCTCCTCTGCAGGGGCAAGACAGGAGGGCAAGGGATCAGTAAGAGCCCGCTTCAGAGGGTTAGTGGACGGTCCAGGCCCGGGGTCTCCCACCCCACAAACAGCTAAGCTGGGATACCCCGAGTAGACACATGGGTGACTCTTCATACTGGACAGGTGAGCCAGCTGAGGGGGGGGAGGGGGTGGGGGGGCGTGGGAGCAGGGCCTTTATGTCCCGTATCCTAACCCACAGATGAGCAGAGGTCAGCTGTAGCCAAGCTCATTGATTCCTCATGGGGAAATGAAACCTTCGCTGAAGTCCCACAGTTCCCGGATTCTTCCTTTTAAGTCAGATACAATCCCTGGGAGTATGGCTGTGAGAGATGGATGGCAAACAGCCACCCCGAGTCAATTCAGTGTGTCCAGATGCTCGTTAACAGTAAGGAAACATCGGCAGAGAATAGAGAGGTAAACCACAGAGCAAAGGGAGCAACAGCAGAAAAACAGACTCCTTCAATATTACCCATACACAGCAGACATATTCTACTCAGTGATCTGAGTGTATAGGGTTTACTCTATGATTCATAAGAGAAGTATAATTCCAGTCATGTAGCAAGATGAACAACAGTCTGCTTAGCAGGCCCATGTCTGCCATAGGAGGGATGGAGCGAAGACGGGGATCAGGGAAAAGAGGATCCAGTGAGAGGCTCAGAACCAGGCGAGATCCATGTCAGTATTGTCCAGTGTGGAACAAACACAAGATCGTTCACAGCATCTTGACATGGTTAATAAATACATCTCACACACAGACACATACAAATACACGGACACCATCGGACGCACACATGCATACACATGCACACTCACACCAGACGAAATGCTAACCATAACACATTATGATTTTGTCTCCTTAGCCTCTCTGCCAATGAAAACATCCATGGTATCCGGGAAGCAAGGGGTATAATCCAGTGCTGTGTGTGTGGACGCTGGACAGTGTTTCCTATGGATGCTGTGTGTGTGTGTGTATAGGGGGTGGGCTGCTGTTGCTTCAGCGTCCCTGGTAGCCAAACGTGCTGCTCTCCCCAAGCTGTACCTAAAGCCTGAGAGGACCGCACTGTGGATGGGGAAGGGAGATCAGCAAAACATGGAGTGGACTACTGGAGATGAGAAGCCAGAGCTGGGAGCTCCCTATACAGAGTGTGCATGCATGCCAATATGTGCTCAGCATACAAATACACCAAAAGAGAGAGGTAAACAAATAGATGGCAGACCATATGGTGAAGATGGCAGCGGTTTAGCATGATGAGCCCGACATCGCAGTGTCACAGTATCCTGTTCCTTTCATTTGAAATCAAAGACATGCCCCTCTCAAAGTCAGCCTATGTTAACAGAAAATGTCACCTTGTCAGAAGCCAATTAATATTGATGCCTTAACTGCTTTCAGAAAGCACAGAGGGGTTTAATGCAATGTGATCTCTGATGTGTGGTCACTACAGCCATAATTCAGTTAGACAGACAAGACAGCGGCAGATTAAAATACACGGGTACTAAATGTAATTTTGTGATGCCATATCAACTTATCATTTGTAGGGAGTGTTTAAAGTGCCTTAAAGCCTTTGGGAAACACTGTTCTGTCGTCATATTGGCTTTACTGATATGAATGTGCACAATTATGTTTTCAGGTTCATAGCTCTCAAGTGCACGAGTAGGACAAAATCAGTAAATTATATTAATATCTCATGCTTTATATTTAGAAGAGATGCACACTAATTTTGTTACCATGTGGGTCTGTTTTGTGTGCAACAATGCCTTTCTGTGACCTCATACTCTGAACCCCTATCCCGCTTCATTGTCTTTGACAAATCTTTCCCATCCTGCTTCCATTAGTCTCCTTCCTCTCCCACACTTCTCCACTGATCATCGTTCCCCTCTTTGTCTCTCTCTCTCTCTCTCACTCTTTTTTTTGTCTCTCGCTTCTCTTTCCCTCAGTCTCCTTTTCTCTCTCGGTCTCTCCCTCCCTGGTGTGGTGTCAGTGGCTTGGGTGCTACTCTTTCTGACAGCAACTGCACTGACGTCAATGACATTCTTCTCATGCTTAGTGCGACATCAGACACCGGCGCTCAGAGAGGCCACTCTGCTGCACAGACGCAGGGCTGCAGCCAAACTATGTACCGGAACAGCTTGACGGTGAAGTTGGAGTGGGAGACGATGAGAAGAGGAGAGAGGAAGATGAGCAGCAAGGAGGAAAAGGAAGGAGAACGCAGAGATCGAGAGGAAGAACAGATCTTGTAAAACTGCGTTTAGCATCAGCTTTGTAAATAGCTTCACATGGCATCAAAGGCAATTAAAAAAATAATAATTAATGTAACCAGAAACATAACATATACATAACAATAAATTGCTTAGAATTGACTGTGTCACTTCTAATCAAATCTAATGATTATTCAATTGAGTATCTGCATGATAATTTAAATAAAATGCTACAATATTGCACTAACGCCACATCACAAGTACCCAGAGCTTAAGGTGATTTCTAATCAAGTTGCAAATGCATGACAGATCCCAATTTTTAATCTGCCATCATATTTTAAGAAATTAAAAAAACAGAAACGCACGCATCAAAAAGTGTTATATTATAATCGTTATTAATATAACTGCCTTTAACTGATCATCTTTAGTCAGTCTACTGTGCTGAATATTGAATGAGAGTCGCATGTGCATCTCTTTAAACTCACCTGAGTGTCTAAATGTTTAAAAGGTGTCATAACCGTTTGAATCAATTATGCTAATTACTGCCTGCGTGCATTGTTTGAAACTTTGATTTGTAGCCCCGGTACTTTGCCAGTGTCAGTTTAGTGAAATTGTTGTCTCTCTCTCTTCACTTAAACCAGCAACTATTCTCATCCACAGCAGGTAAAAAGGTCAAGGAACTATTAGTGCATCTTTCTGATAACAGAAGAAAAAAAGCACTGCTCTGGCAAGCAAGGAGGAAGGGGCAGGAAGCTAAAGATGGAAAGACAAGCAGAGGAAGGGGCAAAGAGCCCTACATGCAATCTCACGTTTATTGACCAGCATCTTCTTCTTGACTGATTTACTGACTTAATTTTAATTATACTCCCTTTATTGTCTTTCTCTGCAACGCGACTTGTTGCAGGCTCAATAAGCCTTTGCATTACAAGTATCAGTCAATAGTCTCAAATAATTATGCTCATGACTCACAGCTGTCACCAGTTTATGGCAGGGCTGTGAACCAGATTATTTTCTAAATATAGCACAATGTCAGTGGTTCTTAATATATAAGCAGGTTGGTAAGTCTCGAGAATTTGATTTTAACGTCTGTAGGGATTGCCCTTAAATACAAGAGGAACCAAAATTTTGTTCCCTTAATATATTAGTATTATAAATATAGAGAATATACAGTTTTATCCTTTTATTATGCTTGACTATGAGCATGTTTTTGTGTGGGCGCGCTCATGATCATTTTACCGAACAATGCACAGTGAAATTATTTATTAATGGTGAAGGTTATTTGGTCTCTCCTGCAAACACGAGCTAGGTCGCAGCCATTGACACTGCTAAAAAGCAAAGTGACTGTCAAGGGCAAGTCTATTTTAGCCAGCTAACACTGTCTGTGCTATGTCTTCCTCACAACAAAAACACTTGAAGCAGACCAGACAGTCTGTGCCATACAGGGTATCTAGCAAATGTGTTTAACACATTAGGTTATCCAAGACAAGTATTACTATATATATAGTAATATATATATGCACACACACAACATATTAATCCATTATGGGAACAGTGATATATCTGTTGCCTCAGCCTTCATTGTTATCATATTAGCAACTTAAAACCGATAAAAACACCATGACAATGATCATTAATAATTGATCAGTAGCTTATAGACAATGAATGAGCCATTTGTGACATATTTTAAGTTATTATCTGTATTTTATTATTATTGTTCATCATCTGCTTCTACATTAGAGATCCCTGTGTGCCAAAGTGAGGTAAATACTGCATTACAATGTGCTGTGAACCGTTCTCACATACATACTCATGTACACACACACATGCAAACACACAGACACACAGTAGACAGAGATCATCAAGTCATGCTGCTCTTCTATCCACGTACCTGTGAAGGTGGTCTTGGTGATAGGTGGTGGGTTACACATGGGTGATCTTCTGTCATGGGGGAAACAAAGAGCCACACAAAACAGTCGGTTATTAACTTTAAAAATAATAAGTAAAGAAACGCAATCTCCTTTTGCTAATTTCTGTGGCAGAGGGTTCCTGAACCAGCCACACTGTTATTGTAGTTCTCAATATGAACAGCAGAGGGCGAGCAAAGCCCGACTATGTGTGAGCGCTGGCGACAGTGCAAGCAGGTGAAGGGTGTGAATGACTTCAAGTTACTGCCACATGCAGAGTAGAACAACTCAGCCATAAGGTGACTGTAATCAGATATCATAAGCTGGTCACACTGATTATTAGAGTCCTCTCACTACAGCAAGGTTTTGTTTCAGTAAAGCCTTACAGCCTTGCTAACTTACTTATTGGATGTTCTGTCTTGTTGTAGGTTAGTTAATGCACCAAAGTTGTTTCGTACAGTTCTCAAGCTTGCAAGAACCTGAGGGGGACATGACAGAGTTGAACGTCAAATTATGGCAGTATGTAAAACATCAAAACATCAAAACTGGTGTAACTGCTCACCTGTGCAAAGGGCGTTACAATCATGTCGTCACCATGACTGGAAGAAACAGAGAGAGTGGAGAGATTTACATTAGACGCAGGCTCACAGTATAATGCTATTCAGCAGCAGAACGGTGCGACAAATCAGTCACCAGAGGAGGCCATACTTCACAGTGTTCAGTAGTTTAAAAGTGAGAGAACTGAGGGGCTTTATTGTTGGATATGTAACTGTACATGTAAGGTATCTTTATGACATTTGCAGTAACTACCAAACCTATTCTCATGGTACTGGATAATGTAAAACATGCAAACTGTTTTTGCACCTCTTCTTTCCACTTCTTTGCCTCCAACTATACCTATAGGAATCATGCAGTTCTTCTTTCATTTTACTGACTTTTATTTATCCAGGTAAACGTTGGCTAAGCACTTTTCTCTCTTGTCTCAACTGATTGCCCCCATTTTTTTTATTGGTGCTACACACGCTGCTCCTGGAGCTGGGGTTTATGAGCCTTGCTTGAGGACACCTCAGTGAACACTGTTAAGGGAGAGAAAAGCATTTCTCAGTCAACCGAGGTAAAATAAATTTAATCAGTAAACTTTGAGTCAGTACCCTGCTAACCTCCAAGTTATGTGAACACCATGAACAGCTTCAGGTGAAGATTAGTGTCACAGAGCTTCTTTGCTTTACTGTTCTGCTGAACAACCCCACGGCTGTGCTCTGCGAACACCTGGCAGCACTAGTGCTTTAAATACTGCAAATTTTAGTATCGATCTAATAGCAAATAAAAGGCCAGTAATGGCAATACCAATACTGATACCAGTACTATTAACCTATAAAGGCACCTTAGGGGAAAGCAGTCTATCGTGATTTATAAGGCAAAATGTTATCAATTTGCAAATTCCACTAAAAAGACTTAAAACAGCAAAACACATCTTTCGGCATTTCATGGTTTTTGAAACAGAGTTTGTTTGGGGGATCTTGAATGTAAACCTGCGTTTCTAAAGCACTTTGGGTCAACTTCTGTTGTTTAAATGCAATAGGCAGGGGCGCCACCAAGGAGGGGACAGGGGCACTGGTCACCCCCCCAAAATTTGCTGCCCCACCAGTAGCAAAGCTGTCCTATGTTGGTAATAATTCTAATAAACGTGAGCATAAGAGAAAGGAAAACACCCTACAATGAGTTGAAATATTAACTTGTTATTTATTCTTGATTAAAATAGATTCTTATGGATTTGAAAATCTTATTTGGTTTTCATTTGTACTTATTTTCAGTGACATCAAATTCGGGAAACATATAATTTCTTTTTCTCTTTTTTGCTGTATTTTTCAAATAACCTATATATGACAACATAATAAAACTTGAAATTCTGTTTTCTGGTGTGCCACCCCAATTTTTTTTAGAGGCCCCTATATGGCTACCCGCATGAAAAAATTCTGGATGCTCCACTGGCTATAAGCAAAAAACAAAATAGACCTCAGCAGCGTTGGTATCAATACTATCCATATTTGGATTGATTTGCCCACATCTAGCCAGCACATGAGCTGACAGCATAACATGGATGGATGGAATTTTCTGGAAAGCTCTGAACTTTAGAGGTCACTGAAAATCATTTCCTTCCATTGACTCGACCTGAATTTAGATTTGTAAAGTTATGCTATTAAGAATATCACAAAGCGTTCTTATTGTACTTCCGAACTTCCTCCTGTAAGATGTAAAAGAAAGAAACATGCAGATTTTTTTTTAAACATGGTAAGTAGTGTAATACCACAGAGCAAAAAGCAGCAGCAAGAACAAGGTCTAAGGTTACTGCAGCTCATTATTATTCATCCTTTTGTCTATCTGTCTTTCCTTTGGGCAGTTCCAAGTGCTCCTTTTTGTCAATATTTTTATTTCCTGTAGCACAAAGTGTACAGTACATGTAACTGGATAGACATCTTTGTGTGGAAAATAGAAAAGGGCTGTCAATATATACTCTGACCCTGGAGATAACAGCTGATTTGTTTGTTACTGGGAAGTCTGAGTTCTTCGCTATGGCTGTAAGATAATGTAAAATCACTATTATAAAAGATAAATGATAAAACAAAAAGCCATAAAAAGAAACATTTCAGAGCACAAATCCTTCCCATTATCTTTAGGAGACACAAACCAGGAACTCTGAGAAAACAAACCCATGGACACATGCTTGTGAATGGCTTGTTACATAGTGCCCTTTCTGAATGTGGCCAAGAATAGATATGACACCAGAATGATCTGCAGGCCATGAACACGTTCCATAAGGTCCGAAGGATGGAAGCCTTGAGACCAGGGGACTGTATTACAAGGCCAGTTCAAAATACCTGGGACATCTTTCTGTTACATGGCTCCACTAAGCCTAAGAGCCACAACAATGCTAAGCAGTCACGGTGACCCTGACACTGCTTATAAACACAGTAAGTCAATCCACATTTTTTGGGTTTTAGCTGTGTGCATGTTTGTGTAAAAAGCTTGGTGCTGTCGCCAGATGACAAATCGCAGATACAGACAGCTGCACATTTTTTCACATGAAGAATAAACTTTAATCTAGGAATAGTATGACGAATTAGAAGAACATAATACAGGCTCGAAGCAATGCAGATACTGCAAGCAAGGCCAGAAAGGAAAGACTATGTAAAAACTGCAGATTCTGTCCTGTCATTAAGCAGAAGAAGATATTTCTGCAACTACATCTGTGCATGCAATAAAAAGTGTTTCTTATATGCATTCAAAAGGTGTGTAGGACATGTTTAGCCTTATTCTTCCAACTGGAACCATGACCGAGAATCCAAATTCCTCTCAAAACTGGAGACACTCATAGTATCCCTGCACTGAGAACCACAGGATCTTCAAAAAACTGTGCTGCTATTTTTTCAGAGAGTGGATTGGTCAGTTGGTCAGTGTTCCGTGATCTGTTATACTCAACCTAATGTGCTCTGATGCCAGTTATGATTGAATTATCATCTTTATATAACTCTGTAAGAAGTAAACCAATATAACCTTGCAAACCCAGGTTTAAAACTAAAGTTATCTCACTAATCCCAAAACCTACCTGTCTCAAGGTATACTGTATGTATACAGCCGTTACAAGAAGAAGACATTTATCAGTATTCAACAAGATTAGTGTTCATTTTATGAAAGTTGGGGTGGCAGCAGAAGATACCATGTACTCACATGTCACTGGCAATGGAGGAGTTTCGCGACATGGACTTGGGTGAGAGGTCATAGTCGCTGTCAGAGCGGTAGAGGAACGACTCTCTCCGTTGGCTGTGGACAAAATTGGCCTGCAGGATGAGGCCTGAGCCCGGACTGGCCATTGGGTCCAGGGGGCTTCGACCTGATGATGTGCCATTGTCCACATCAAAACTGTAATTAGATAAAGAGAAAAGAGGAAATATCAGCATTAGTATGTGAAAAAAGTCATTTGATCATGTAAACTGAGAATGTTACCATTGACAGACCCAAGCAACATTTCTGAAGTTCAACAGTGGGGAAAAAAAATAAATAAGGGAAGTTTCCAGAATAAAACCCAATTATCTATGCTTGCTGAAAACACAGGATTTACGCACACATTAGTGACATGTTAGTAATGCTGATGATTTTTCATTGCAGCACCAGGCTCTCATGTTCACTGGTTGATTCTTGTCTTCAAATCCATAGTTAGGTTTATACCGATTTATTTGGGACACGGTTTTAATTCGTAACATAGACTCGTGTTAACAAACACGGGGGACTTTGTGAGGAAGAACAGGCCATTATCCTGAGTTTCCCAGCTGTAGAAAGGTCAATGTCTGATTCATAACGAGTTTAAGGGAGAGATAAAAGTATCTTATCACCCCAGGCACAATCACTTAATCACTTAATTAATTTAAGATTGGATCATCAACATAAAATTCTGACACATTTCTGGTTCTCTTTATCTGAATGAGCCTTACACATTAGCAGCTTCGTACAGACTAGCTTGCCTTAACAAGTCATTACCAGCTCCACTTGACTAACTAGCATGAGCAACATGAGCATATGGCTAATTAGCACATCATTACATAATGTTATTATTCATCTTATATTCTTACATGTGATGTGTCCGCCAACACAAAATGTGCTCTTAAAGAAATTGTTAAACACACAGTCACACAATCCCTCCGTTTTTCTCCCTTACATGCTGCTGCATTTGACTTTCGCAGCTGTAGGGATAACATGCTCAGCCATTATCCGTGGTGATGAGCTGTGAAAAAGCGTAACGCACGTCTACTCCATAGGTATGTGAGCACCATAGGTTCCACGCTACTCGTGGATTGCTGGCTGATATTAAATTACTCACAAGTTTAATCTATTACAATTATAATGAGCCATTCATTTATTATCTGGCTGATTATGATTGGTGGCAGGCTAATTAGCACATCATTAACAGTAAACGACAAATGTTGCAGGATACGTAGCCATCAAACATACAACAACAGACATTTAGCTTTGTTTAAAGACTGCACGGAGCCATGGGGAATACCCCTGCTCTAATAACGCCACTGACTCATAGCTGAGAGGTATTTCTCAACCAGTGACACCATTTCCTGCTGGGACGTCATGGTGAGCTTCTTAGTCTCCTAGGTGATTGTTCACCCAGGTGATGACTAACGCTTATCATCAGGGATATCTGCCTTATCGCTGCAGCTATTAAGAATTCCCATAATCTTGGCTGGTGTAAATGCAAAGGTCAGGGGGGATTCCTCTCAGGAAGCTGCTCAATGCACATACGAATGACGTCCCTATCATTATCATCCTAATCTTCTTGATTATCAGCATCCTCTGAAATAACTACCACGGATTTAACCTGTCGGTGGTGTTGGTGCCAGTACTAGATCGTCTTCCATGTGGAAGAGCACAGGATGTCCAAGAACAGAGCGAACACTGCAAACGTGCACAAATACATGCTTGCATAGTGTAGAAAGCATGTCCCTAAAACATTATTATAAGATTCCTTCGCACTACAAAATGACAAATTATTGATCTTGTATGAAGCCTATTTGAGTTTATTGTATGTGTTTATTTCCCATCTTAACCCTTCATAACCCGAGTATCATAGAGTCATAATTCTCATCTTTCAGGAATCATTTTAATGTTCTCTCTATCCCAAAATGTTTGAGGAGTAACAATAACCGAAACACATGGTAAAATCTAGGAAGTGCTGATTTTTTGACTGTGTTTAATTTTTGTCTCTAGCACAAACGGTAAAGGTGTTACAGTCATTTGAAGAATTATAAAATGGGCTCGCCGCTAGGTCGTTGATTACAAAAAAAAGGGGTTGGGGGGGGGTTAGGGTTAAGCAACAGATAACTCACTGACCCAAGAGCTATATCTAATGACTTTATAATGAAAAAATCTGGATTTTTGTTTGCGAACACGAGGGACTTTGTGAGGAAGAACAAGTCATTATGCTGAATTTTCCTCCCCCAGAGCAATATCGCTGACACAGTCCAAGTATCAGCCTTACACTCCTAGGACCATTCATTATGGATGGGCTGTCTCTCTCTCCCACTCACTCTCTCTGTCACATTTTATAATCCAAGTGTCACTGATATCCATTTGATGCACAGTGTATGAATTGCATGCATTGTATAGGAATAGTATAAAGCAGATTAAGTTTGCAGTGCAGTTACTTTGTAATCTGTGCATCTAAATGGCACCCAAGGTAATACACAGGACATGCCGGGCATATTTTCTGCAGTAATTAAATGGTTAAATGTCATTAACCAGCAAGATAAACAAGTGCAGGCTTTGATTGTAGAATTTGATAGTTTGGATATCTGCCTTGTGCAAGAAAAGGCAACGGTATTGCCCTTGTCACCATCTCTAAGTAGTTTGCAGTCATGGCACATGAATACCTCTATCTTGCCCTCTTGCTCTCTCTCGCTCTCCCTCACACACACACACACACACCCACGCACACACCCACACATGCATGCTCGTGTACATCTATCCCGTGAGGACATCCCATTGACATAATGTTTTTCCTAGCCACTTACCCTAACCCTAACCCTAACCTAATTGTAACCCTGACACTAAAACCACGTTTTGAGTGTGAAAAACACCTTCAACCCCGTGGGGACCTACATGCAAGTCCCCACAAAGACGGTTGATCCCCATCAATATAGCAAATTTCAGGTTTTTGGTCCCCACCAAGTAGGAAAAACACATACACACACAGAGACACACACACGCTTACTCACACTCTTATAGCAGCTCTTGCCTTGCATATCACCCCCATTTCCTTCCCAAAGTCATGCTCTTCTTAGTGTTTGATTAGAAGTGTGTCACTCTAAACCAGTTTTATCTTCACTCACATACACAACCCCCTTTTCCACACACTCTTTTATCACGTCAGGTAATCCATCTGTTTTCTTCACTACAGGTGTGAAAACACACACTCACACAAGTGACTGATAAGTTGGCATTCCTTGCACAAGTCAGTCCGTTCTCCAGCTGCTCTGTAGTGAAGTGTTAATGGGTGTGCGACTCGTGTGTAAACAGGACAAAGATGACACCGTGAAAGTGTTGAAACATAAAACTCAGCATATGCTTAACAACCGATTCATTATCGCACCTACTTTGACGTCACCGTCTACTCCCATTTGCGCCTAAAACCAGAGCCACGTAACCCCTCTCACAGCGTGCGAGGGTATGTGTACAGTGTCGTTCCACAGACACACCCTCTTCGGGAATGACACAAAGGATCTATGTGCATGAATTAGTGGGATATTGCACGGGCAGTGACATCATAGTGGGAATATATAGCTTTTTTTTCTGTGCACATCAAGCAGAAAACAGAAAAACAGGAAAACGTCAACACCCCTATGACTATGTTGTGACAATCAACAACAACGCATGAGTGAATACACGAGAATTACTGTTAAAAAAAAACAGGCAAAAAAAAAAAGCGTTACTTCAGGGCTTAAGAGAGAGGAAAACCTCTGTTTATCCAAAAAGGAGTGATCCAGAACTGAGATATATAAAATAGGCAAGGAAATAAACATTTGATCTGCAAGCACTGGATTGATGACAGAAAGCTCTTTAATAGAGTTCCAGACATCCCATCTGCTGAACATCACAAGGATAACACTTGTCTTTAACATCTTGTTCCACATTGAAAGGTTTAAGGTCGCCTTATTATTTTGTCTTGGAACAAATAAGGGAGCAAAGAATAGATAACAAGACTCCAGGCTAGTTTTGCACTGGCTTTTCCTTTTTTGCACATGGTCAGAAATGTTCCTTGGAATAGGTTTTGTCAGTGGCTAAAATGGCAAATAGCTATAGTTATACACAAATTTATAACAAAAACTTCATTAAATACCCTTTTCCATGTTGAACCTATTAATTTATATAAAATACTTTCAGTCAGAAGGAAATATGTTGTAGACTTCTAGCAAGCGATTTGCAAGAAGTCCACGTGTTGGAGAGGAGGAATGAATCGCAGTGTCTCTCTATTACAATTAAAGCTCAACATCAGGCATGTGTGAGAAGATGCTTCACTGAAAAAAAAAAGAGAACATGACACACATACTAAGATAAAAGTACCCTAAATAGTGCGTAGCATCAACAGTGCGCAGCTACAGGAGCATACATGACGATTTGGAGCAAAGTTTCTCACAGGAGAGGAGTTACATGCCTGAGTTTGGGTTGCAGGGGGAAAAAAAGGGAGGGTGAATTGTTGCCAAAAATCATTCAAATTTACTGTAGCAAAGCAGTGGTGCATTTAAAAATAAGAAACTTTAAGCGCATTGAGATAGATGAATAGTGGCTGCTGTGACTTTCTACCGCAGGACGCGGCTGGGTCACATACATGCCTAAGGACACTGCACGGCTCTTTTATCCTCTCTCTTTTTGTGTCTGGCTCTCCATCATTTTTGTCTCCATCAGTTCTCCCATTCTGTCTGTCTGTCTGTCTCCCGCACGCACTAAATGGCATAGATCACTGACTCATTCATTTTTAGCCCTGGGTCACTTGAGCAATTACAAACACCACGGGAGATGACGTGACAGAGCTGCGGGGAGATGCACTGGAGAAAGAGGTCAGTGCACAAGTGTCTTTGACGAATAATAAGCCGAGTTGCAGATAGTGAGGCTCTGTTTTTCCAACACTCATTCAGAGCTGGTGGACAAGAAAATCTGCACCAGTACCAGACACAATACGTAATGGAGACACAATGTTTTCCTTTGAGTTTATGCACAGTGTCTAAAAAGATCTCATAAACTGAAAAAAGTCAATGAGATCATCTAAAAAATATATATAAATGAATCAAATCGATGCATTTTTAAGTGAAGAAAGTGTGCAGTTGTACGGATCAGAATAGAGACATGTGAAGCAGACAGAGGAAAGATGACACTGGATTTATTTTAGAAAGCCGAGGGCACAGAGGGGAGCAGGCAGCAGAGTTGGACAAGGAAAGGCCTGAGCGTGTATAAGCATTGAAATGTGTATGTGATCCCTTGCATGCTTGTAGGCATGAGGTACGTGATCCTGAAGTGTGTGGTAAACCTGGCCCTGCTCTAAATGCAAAACAACCACCCATGACTTAAGATGAGAAGAAAAAGAAAAAAAACAACAGTACTGTAACATCCACAGATGGAAGAGTGGGCACGGATGACACATTTGTTGCAGGCATATGTTGAATAACAGAAAAGCTATGTTTGTTAGCTGGAGCTGCAGAGCCAAACACCTCTGCTTGATGGTATCATCAGTCCTAACCGTATGTGTTTATTTTGTGATTTTTCACCACTGAAAAACACACAGGCTAAACACAATGTGCTGTGATTTAAAAAAAGAAAAAAAAAAGAAAAAGTAACATATGTTGGAAACTAAAATTATGATAGTTTATAACCTTTCTTGGAACATGACCATGTTGTTGGGTTGTACGTGTGCATCTGGTCTGGGTCATATTCCTAACCTGAATTTAGTTTCTATGAAAGCAAACTTCTTGTATAGTTAATTGTTAAAGGTAACAGTGGCTGTAATGCAAATACAGCATTTTATGAGCTTTTTAAGTCACTCTAATGAGTTAGAGGATTGTTTCAAGCACTAAATTCGATGTTTTAACTGGTATTTAATGATATTCACCATGCTAGACAGTGGCTAACTAAATACAGTGAAAGTGTGTTTTTTTTGTTTTGTTTTTTTATTACACTTGAGCCTAATTTTAGCTGGTATAATGTTAGCTTATAACTAGCCATTGTTGCTGTAGCCAGCTCCTTGTCAGCTGTCTGGAGACAGGAGGAGGTCGCATGTCTCATGCACGGACAATAAGAGACCTGGCCAAAATATTGTACCATGGTAATGCTCAGCACTTTCCCTGTCATCTTTTATTGAAAATGACAGTAAAGGCTACTTTCAGATTACATTAAAACAAACAAACAAACAAACAAACAAAAACAAAAATGGGAGTAACTGGAAAACCAGACTGCTAAGAGGCCAGTACCCAAAATGCATTAGGTCAGGCTGATAAGTGGCAGACCACTCACTGATAACATAGACACTCTTCGTCTATCTGTCCCGTACTCATGCACACCCCTTCACTGTCACACATTCATTGGCACAAGCAGCTTTGCAAATACACACACATTACATGAAATTAACACCCATCAGTTGGCAAATGCCTTAAAAATCTGTCTTTGGCATTTAAAATCATAACTGAAATTCACTGTGTCATTGACTAGTGAATTTTAGTGATGGTAACATCTTCCATAGGAGTTTATTTAAGTGTAACTCTAATAGTAGTAAGAAAATAATAGTGACGTCCTTGTTTTTAGTAAAGCGTTATGTTGTGTGAATTTTATTCTTAGCTTTTTGCAGTCTCTTGTTTCCCCCTTATTCCATCTGGTTTTTCTTGCCCTGTCAAATACAATATAATGCCAATCCTTCACTTTAAGTTGTGACACTACCTTAGTGCACACTCTCTGCACCATTCAGAAAACTCAGTCAATCACAAGAGACCGACAAAGACGGAGGTCACCATGGCAATGCTGCGTCATCTTGGTTCACATATTTCAAAGAAAAGCAACACAGCTCTGCTCCTGCATACATTGAGCTCCACTTAAATATAGACCTATTTTCAGTCTAATGCATCATCTTAGGACTGGCTTGCTAAAGGTCAAACTTGGGAAAAATGTTAGATAACTTGCACATTGTCAGGCACTATGAGAGGCCAGACACGTAACCTTCAGCATTTACTGCCTGCCTGAAATGCTCAACGGGGGACTGTCAAAGGCCAGATGCAAACGCTTGAGTTTAAAATCACACATTTCCTGCTCTTTCATTCTTTATCTGATCACACTGGATATTACTGATGATTATAAATTGGGTGGAAAAAGGAAAAAACTTATTCAGGTATGAAGTTAACCAGATATCACAAACATTTGATCCTTCCCATTTCCTTATCCATCACCTCCAAAACTTAAGCCATGTTTACTGAGCTAACACTCTGATGGATACCAAAAGTCCATGTACACAAACCTGCATTTGTAAGGTTGGGTGGAGAGGGGTCTGTTTGAGTTTGTTCAGGTCAGGGAACAGATCGCACATCCAGGCCTCAAAATAGTGTTATACAGACACACGCACGCAAGCACATGAGCATTCAGTTGGGCATACAGACACATACTCTGTTCACCATAACCATAGCTAAAAAGAAAAAGCCTACAATCAGCCGTAACTTGAAAAAACGCTAACGATCCAGACCTACAATTCAGATATTTAAAGTGCCATTATTAGTCACAAATCTATGTCTGCCTTCTAAGTGTAGCAATAACAACTATGAAAGAGATGCAGTGCTGTGAATTAGTGAAAGAACCCTTCATATAACAGTAAATAACAGAAGAGAGGAGGGCAGGACAGACTGAGGAGGCGGCATGCTTCGTCCAGCTGAGTGCTGCTTTTGGTAGTTGTTCAAAAATATGGCTCATACAAACCTAGCACTGCCAGATTCTCGGCTTTATTGAGAGAAAGCTACATGCCGCAGTCACCACTAGCACCAGTGTCAGTTTTATGTATGGCCACAGTGTGAGTTTTACACCCTCTCAAACCATATCAGGTACAGTAATGACTGTTATGAGGACTATTTGGAGAAACTAGTGCAGTGGAAGACCTAATTACTGCTGCATGTCTTCACTTCATTTGAGCCTTATTTTCCTGCTGGGAAGGTTGTAGAGCAGTTTAAAATATACCAGTGTGAGAAGACTGACGCAAGGTTCGTCAGGTTTAAAACACGTGCTGCTGGGCCACACAAGCACCACCATCACCTCTGACACTTCAGCACATTATACATTTGTCTACGGTTGTTCTGACCCATTATCCACGTGAAAAAAAACCCTAATATTTAACTGCCAAAGCTCAAGCCACAGGGCAGTTTCTTATACAGACATGAATGCTGACAGGCAAGGACAAGCTCAGGCAGGAGGGGGAAAGAGACAAGCTGGGGACGCCAGGACAAGTTGCGCTTCTGGCACTGCATTCTGCATCCTGAAGTTAATAGAAGCCATGCGCATACATGAGAGCGCATGGTGCAACATGACACTCTCCTCGATGAATGATGCCTTTGCTGTCTTGTGTTTTAAATAATCTCCTCGGCTGAATAGATGAGAGTCGGTAAGAGCATACTCAGGGTAAGACTCTGGGATCACTTCGAGTCAGAGTCATGTCACTGAAGTCGTCTGATAGTAGTCTGATGCAGTCCAGCACTAAGCAAGCTTTACTGAACTCAGAGGAAGCCACAGAAAACAGTCCCTGAAACCCTTAACTGGCAAATGGGAGAAGTTTTGATTGGAGAGGAATGATGCTACACACCGCACAGTAAAGCATCACTGACAAAAAAAAAAAATCAAAGGAAGGAGTTGTGCCAGTGAGGAAAAGCAAAAAATATATGCGACAGAAACAAACAGGCAGATGGAGAACAATAGAGCAATACACACACCTACACGCACACAAAAAAACCACACAAACACGTGCAGCAGGATTAACATGGAAATGCAGCCAAAAGGGAAAAAAGTTTCTGGTCTATTTACCATATTCCCTCTGTGTTCTTCAATGAGCTGGTGGAGCGTGACCGTGGCTTAAGAATGATACTCATGGTCTCGCTTTTCTTTCCACATCCAAACACAAAACATATGCGCAGTCCACATGCACATAGAACCAAACGCACACCCTCCCTCTGGGCCACCTGGATCCCACTGGCCAGCCTCCGCTGTGCTCCTAAAGTCCTCTCTGGTCTGAAGAGATCCAGAGAGAGCCTGCTTCCCACAGTCCGGCGGAGTGGTTAGTTCTGCCGAGCTGTTTGACACCAAAACCTCCGTCCCGGCACAATAGCACGCCGCTGCTCCTCGTCAAGCTCAGATCATTTGAAAGTAGGCGGCTTGTTACCCTGCTCTCACTCTCACTCAATTGCTCTTATCTTTCTTGCCAGATCAGCATGTGATCTTCTACTTTCCTAATCCAGCCATGCACTCGCTCTGTTACTCTTTTTCACTCCCCCCCCCCCCCCCCCCCCCCCCGACTGATTGAAATAAAATCTCCTCCTAATCCTACGTCCCCCCCACCCCTTACCTCTGTCTCCCTTGCTCTGTCTTTTATATGTGTCCCTGTCAAGAGTTAGATTACTCCCCACTCTGTCTGCTTCCCTGAGCCGCGGCTATGTCCTGGGTGGGAGGAGTTGTTTTGGTAGTAGTAATTCTTTAAAGGGCGGGCCTTGTATCCACAGGCAATTTAAACAATGGTCTAAAGTGTCAATCACTCTGCTATCACAGTAACCTGAAACCAGCAGCTATTAATGCCACTGGTCAAGATAGTCTGATACAGAAAAGTACAACCAGACTAAGTAGGTGTTAAAAATATACTGCTCTGAAGACTCATCACTCAAATTAAGATTAAACAGAGAGGGAATAAACTGCTAAGATATGTAATGGTATCTAACAATGGTTGTAATAATATTTCTGGAGTAATGTTGAAGTAAATTGTTGCTCGCCTATTCAAATGGTACAAAAATGAAGCCGAATGTTAAAATAATTAAGTAGCT